>DF237994.1:0-16136 GCA_000708835.1 Klebsormidium nitens | reverse complement strand
CCTTTTCGAATTTCTACCTTTGCTGCTAAAGTTGGGTAAGACGAGGGCTGCATACCTCGAAAAGATACTGTTTTTTTCTCGATTCTAGAATTCGAAAACATGAGATGGAAACGCAGCCGGCTAAAATGCACCACCGTTTGAATTTTAGATTCAGATACATGATCATTGATTTTGTGCTGTATTCCAGAATTCAAACTTTGAAGCGACAACTTTTCCCAACAAGCGGTCAATTTTAGCAAAAGCTCCCAGCTTTTTGTGCTTTTGGGGTCCCACATCTGAGTCCGAATTTCGTCGAAATCGGGACTCCCCCTTCTAGAATAGTGACGGAGCTCGTCCGTCATTTCCGAGTGCGTTATGTAGCGGACACTTTGATGAAAAGGGCGATTTCTAATAATCGGCTGTCAACAATTTTGCCAGGTCCACGAGGCGACCAAAGTGCTTCAGGGGGGCAACCTCTGAGGTTGGGCAGCATGATGCACTTTGCAGCGTATTTATCTGATCTTACATTCATACAGCCGGTCCATGGATAGTGCATGCTCAAAACGTAGCTTTAAGGTGATCCTTGCGCTCGACCATAAGCAATCAGATGCTTCCAGCCTCCTTGAAGACACTCGGCTGGAAATCGACGCTGAGGAAGGCCGTGTATCGCAGGCAGGTGCGCGCGCGGGTAGCCAGCTATTTAGGGCGCTAAAATCTGACGGTGCAGCTAAAGCACTCTGCAGTGTCTATGTACTGCTGAGAGAAAAGACAAGAGGCTCTTTAAAGAAGGATTTCGGATATCAAGTGAAGATCTCTCCAGTAAAAAAGTGTGACAGACCTGTCGGCCTCCCCTTTCAGGGAAGCTTCTCTACATCAGCTACCAAGATACCGGTCGAAAAGCTTCTTGAGATGCACGCCTCAGCAGAGTCGAAGCCAGAGAAGAAGCAACGGAGCACCAAGAAATGCAAAGCTGTGAGCAAAGCTACGAAGCAGAATTCAAAGGGCCGTCCAAGATCAACTGCTAATAAAGGCAAGGCAAAGCGATCGGCTACCACGGGCAACTCAAAAGCCGCGGGAAAAGCTCAGAGCAAGGGAATTACGCTTAAATGTGTTGCAGTTGAAAGCGACGAGGATTGAGAGACGAAGGCCGAACATGCCAATTTTTTTTTTCCTCCAGTGATACAAAAAAGAATGGTGGAGAGTGGGTATTCGTACTACGTGCCAAAGCAGCCACGAGGGTGCTATAGAGCTCTTGCTTCCGTTCATCGACGAGATTGAGAGCTTTGGGCCCCTTCACTATGAAAGGCTTGTGGATCGTGGCTTCAGAAGTCCACTGGAACATGGCTTTGCTTCGACAAGGCGTTCTGCTTTTGCTTCGCCAACTCTCTAACGAAGCCCTCGTCGTGTGTGACGACGACGTCAAGGCCATAATCGAAGCAGGTGTTTCTTACGGAGATTGTGCAGGGTATTCCGTGAAGGAGGGTGAGCTTCTATTGTCAATTGCTATGGGGATACTCAAGGTCTGCAAGGACGCCGAAGACGATTGAAATCGCGTTGCCCGTTGGAAAAATTATTCAATGAAGAGATAACTGAACATTTACGACAAGATGGCGACCAGCAGCACTGAGATAACTATCACGCGTCTTGTACCTTGCACACTTTGTGGTAATAAGCATCGTATCGTTCAAAATGCACTGTTTCCAAACGACTCGAAGATTCCTCTATCCTCCGAGGGCGTGCCTTTGTGCATTGAATTGATTCAAATGAAGAGGCAAACCCGCTATAAGCGTGATAGAGAGAACGTACTCAAGAACAGGTCTGTCTGGTATCAGAGACATAAGCAAGCTATCTTGCTACAAGATGCTGCCAAGCGGCTGAGGAGCGGAAGGACTAGGCAACCTCATCCCAAGACGATCTCGAAGTTGAAGGAAGCTGGCATCGAGTTTGATTCTAAGAATAGGATTCTCACCCCCACCTCAAATTCAACGGCAGCCGTTGAGACAAAAGCTTCGAACCCTTAGCAAAGCTCAGGCTTCTACGATCAAAATCGAATAAGCTCGTGAATGATCATTCCGTCCGATCCCAATCTGTTGTCTATCAATGCAAACCATTGCATACAATACTTTGCTTTCATAGACAACTCGGGCAATGAAGACAGACTTTTCAGACCGTTGGACACGGACTTCTTATGGTCGGCATGCACGTTTGCATATTCATAACAACGTCGAAGGAAGAGGTCTCGTGTCCATCAATGCACGACTAACTTGGTTCGTAACTGCTTTCAATGCCTACAAACACATGTGGCCTTTTACCTAAGTGGTTCTGGGTTTCGAGTTTTTTCTTTACAAAGCCCTTCTTGTTCATTCTAGCAGCCAAGCTTTCGACGCTGATTGTAAGCTCGCCCGACGCTGCTTTGTAATCCTTGAGAAACGCCGCCGCGTTTCCCCTAAGCTGTGGATCTATTGTACAGTGCTCGTCGATGAACTGCTGCAGCTTGTCGTTCAGTGCGAGATACGTATCCAAGTTTGCCTGGACAGAGGGCGGGACAGCTCCAATCGACTCCCCTTGCGCATAGAACTTCACCGCCCCTCGAACCAGCCATGACAGAAACTGCTCGAGCGTCTCGTTTTTCTGCATCCTCGCCTTCAAACCTTCGTCCACAGACTGGTGCCGAGGGTTGGTCGGGTCAAATCTGGTCCGGCTCACGTAGACGTTGGGGAAGTCGAAGATAAGCAACCGACGGAGCATAGCCGGTTCGGTGACGTCCCGGAGTTTGGAGGGGTGGTTGGTCAGCAGGATTGGGAGATTCATGAGCGGAAATGTCTCCGTCTGGCCGTATGGTGCGTTCGCAGAGACATTTCCTCCCCCCGTGGTTCCTGTAATCGAGCCCGACATCTGCCTCCTCATTGTTCTCATCTGTGATGCTGAAGCGAAGCCCTTTCAAGGCATGCATACATGGGGAGTGGGAGCGCCTTTGGACGCCGGTCTCTGCCCCGCCGTTCTCACCACCACGTCCGTGGACATGACCCCGCAGTAGGGTCCCAAAGCTTTCTCCAACATCTCCTTGGTCACGCCCTTCCCATTCCCTGCACAAAATGATCAAGATATCAGATTTCGATTCAAAAGCAACTAGACTAGCAATTAGAACCAATCAGTGATTTTGCACAGGGGCCAGGCTCATGATTTTTCAAAAGATTAGGGCCGTGTTCGAGTTGTTCGGACCGTTTAGAATTGTCCTCGAAAGATATCAAAAAGCTCTTCGTGTCCATTACCAGATGCAGGACTTACCGCCCAATCCGATCCAGAAGACCATGATCTCGCAAGCCTTCGACCCCGTCATGCCGTAGCCGAGCACAATCTGGAGGGTCCGGATGACCTCCTCCTCTCCTTTGAACACATCGTTGAAGAAGTCTTCGATCCGAGGGGAGGGAAGCTCGAGCCCCTACACCAGAATCACAAGTGTAGCATCATGAGCTCGACGATGTGATGAAAGCTACTTCGCAACTTAAAGCGACGAATCAACAGCCGAATGCCGACCTTATGTTCAGAGTTGCGAGCGGATCTCACTGCGTTCAATGGAAGGCTGCCTGAGAAACAATCTTTGACACGGAAAGCAACAGATTGAGCAGTGAAAACTTACGCTATAGATCGTTTCTGCAAGCTTCGTGCACATGTATCGTGGGCGGTGGATGTCGAGCTTGCCAGTGCGCAAGTCGATCACTCCGTTGCTCACGTTGAGGATGTCAGGATTGCGGTCGAGCTCGTTAAGAAACGTGTTCGAGAACAACTTTCCTTTCACAACCTTCAACGTGTCCTCCGTGGTACGCCTGTTATTGTAGTCACGAAGCAGCTTGAGCTTCGCCTCGACTATCTCTAGCTTGGCCTTGTCATCTTTGGGGATTTTCCTCTCTTCCTCTCGCAGCTCGCGCCTGACACGGTCGATGATCGTGCTCAGCTGGTGCATGAGGATGTACAGCACTTGAACGTCATGAGCCCGCTCGTACACCTTCCCGGTCCACATGTAGAAGCCCGCCGAAGTGTACACAATCCTGGGGCGTGAACAATAGCTTCAATCCAGTGGCGTTTTTACAGACTTTGAACGGTCATGTCCGAGATGTCCGACCTGTATCACGACTTTCTGAAAGGTCCTGACTTCGGCCATGTCCGAGATGTCCGCCCTGAAAACAGACTTTCTGAAAGGTCTTGACTTCGGCCATGTCCGAGATGTCCGCCCTAAAAACAGACTTTCTGAAAGGTCCTGACTTCGGCCATGTCCGAGATGTCCAACCTGAATCACGACTTTCTCAAAAGCACCCAAAGGGCTGTGTCCTATCCAGACTATGGCATGAATCTGTGCTTACCTCTTGCAGACCGAATACATTTGCAAAAACTTATCCGGCTCCCACCCCTGTCCCCCTGCAGCGCCCAGTAGTCCACGAATTCCTTCGTAACACACCCGAGCACGGCTTCATCTCCATCAACATCCACTGGTCGCACAGAGCCACGTGCTTCTTCCTCGACACCACTCAAGTCGCCGATCTGCTTCCGTGGCATGATGGACTGGCACTCGGACGAGTTGCAGTGGTAATAGAAACTGCTGCCCTTCACCAGGATTGAAAGATTGTTGGAACCCTGGTGGTGATGACCGTAGGGGCATGTCCGCTCTCCTTGAACCCGGAAGACGTACAGGTTGCCCTTTCGCTTGTCGAAGCGCGAACCACTGTCGCCGCATTCTGCAAAACAGCTTTTGATGCGCTCCAGCACGGCGATGTCGGGCTCTTTATCAAAAAACTCCCACGACGGGGGCAGGCAGCTCGAGGGATGCCCGCCTTTGGCTTGTTGCTGCGGCGGTCCTGCAAGACCATCAAGACTTGAGTAAAAAGTCTCGATTTTGATCGGACTTCTCGGACATGACCACAAGGTTCGATCTTGGAAGTTAGCTGCTCCAATCATGCTTGAAGCTATCAAAAATGCGATTCCAAAGTTTTCATGGCACAGCTTCGGTTGCGCTTAATCCCCTGCAATTGGAATTGAACATTGCATCCCGACTGCAAGCATAGATCAAACCGGCCTGATCTGATGTTGGCCCAGATAGAGCCCTTAATCGCCCCGGTGCTGCTCGAACTTCGGGCTGTGGATGATCAGGATCAGCTAGGCTGCTTGGCATCAAATGCCCCAGACGTAGCCGGTTCTTGAACCGCCCCCATTGATAGTGCTCCCCGCACCCGATTGGTCCTCATTCAGGATGGCAATCAGCCAATCCGGAATTGCCATGAGATTAGAGCGGTCGGGGAGGATCTCGTGATCCCACTCGTAGCGCCGGAGCTCGCCGTCAAGCCCCTGGTAGCTGCTGGGTGCCGTGTACAGCATCCCCCCTCTGCCGCGAATGTCGATGCCCACCTTTTCTCCCTTGTACCGGATCCGGGTCCGATTGCTGCCGTTCCGCAGACCGGCCTCCTCGGACTTGGACAGGGAGAAGAGGACGTGCATGCCCTTGTTCCCCGTCGTCAGGCGGGGCGTGTCCTCTGGGAAGTTGTCGTGCTCCTCGAGCATCTGCTGTAGCGCCTCAAAGCCCCCATCCTTCACGTCGACGTCGACTGCAAATAGGTCGGACTCCTCCGTGATGATGGCGATGGAGTTCCGCCCAGGCCTGGCAAACTTCTCGCTCAGGCAATTGTCGTGGTTGGCCCGCTTCCAGTACCCCATATCCTTTGCGGCCTTCCTGACTTCGCTCTTCTTATTGCGCTCCTCCTCAAGGTCGAAGGTGATGGTCACGACTCCCAACGAGTGGAAATGATGTGCGGCGGCGAGGATGGGGTCCAAACAGGGTGCGGTATCCTGCGAGGAAGAAAGGGCACACGAGACGATATCAGCATATTGCAGAAGGAGAATGTTTTCCCAAGTTTGCAAAAAAAGTAGGACACAGATCTGCCGCGGTGCTGACGTCATCATAATGGTTCTCAAAAGACCGCACAAAAAGCTTGGACATCTCGGACATGGCTGTTTGGGAGCTTCTAAAAAAATCTTGATTTTTGGTCGTACATCTCGGACATGGCCCTGTTCTGAGAGGAAGGCGATCTCGATCAGGGTGGCAGCATCTGCGACCGGTGTCTTTTTAAACATCTGTAACCCAGGCCTGATCACACCCACTGACTGCCATCACCAAAACAAGCTGCTCAATCTACCACTAGCAGTCAAATGAGTGCAAGTGTGCTTACAAAGGGAGGGTTCTTCCACTTACGGGAGGTTTTGAAGTTGCCAGTGAAGGAGTAGAATCCGTCTGAGCTCCATCAGTCGATTGGGCATGCAGGGCCATGTGAGGCTGCATACAAGAAGGAATCGGCTTCAGTTACTGGCTTGCATAAAGCGCGCCTCTAAAACTTGTGTTCATTCCAACTAGACACTCAGAGCGAAAAGAGGTGAATCTTCTATTCTGCTGTCGTTGGGAAGCGTTGAGAAAGTCTTGATTCATGTCGGACATCTCGGACATGGCCATTTGGGAGCTTCTGAAAAAGTCTTGATTTTGATCGGACATCTCGGACAAGGCCGTTTGGGAGCTTCTGAAAAAGTCTTGATTTTGGTTGGACATCTCGGACAAGGCCGTTTGGGAGCTTCTGAAAAGTCTTGATTTTGGTCGGACATCTCGGACATGGCCATTTGGGAGCCTCTGAAAAAGTCTTGATTTTGGTTGGACATCTCAGACATGGTTGTTTTGGAGCCTTTGAGATAGTCACGTTCCTGGTCGGACAGAGGGCTCGGACATGGTCCCTTGTGAGCCTCTGGAAAGTCATGATTTTGGTTGGACATCTGGGACACAAGACACTCTTGAAAACCGTGTTCAGCTCAAACGTCTCACCACATCTGAAAGGAGAGGTAGTGCGGGCACCAGCGCATCTGAGGACGAGATTGCTGGACTTGACTTGTCTTCCAGACCTTCGGAAAGGAAGTCGACTTTCAGGCGTTTGGCGTGGCGTCGAAAGGGGCCGGGCGATAGCGACATGTTGCCGACCTCTTGGCTCAGATGCATCATGCTGTCAGCCTCGTCTTGGAGGAAGTGACACGGCGACTCTTCCTGGTCGCTGCCGACTGAGGATCTTTTGTCGCCCTCTCCTTCACTGGAACTGGGTTCCGGTCCAGACAACATCTGTTCACAAAGGTGAAGGATAGTAGCTTTCAGAAGGTGCAAACGTGTTTTCTCAACAAGCTTGGAGGTTCCCACGAGATGCCAAAGTCTGCCCCTTCTATTGAGCGCAGCGCTCACAGCGTTTCTAGCTGTCCTTAACAAGAAACTCTTGATAACGAGCCAGTTTGCTGGCGGATCTGCCGCGCATCTGCTGAGCATTAGAGATAGATGCCTGTCCACTGGACCTGGTCTGGTTGAAGCTGAGTCTAAGTATTCTTCCAACGATCAGCCATCTGGATCTGCACCCTCGAAAAAGCGCCCCGCTCACCTTGTATGAGCTTTTTGGCCCTCTGCGCAACTTCTGCGTTCTAAACCCTTGATGGAGAATAGGCCACGAACAGGCAATCAACTTAAGCATCTGCCGGTTCTGCTCAGCTGGAGAGATATGCGCTGTGCCAGCAGCTTGATGGAGAGGCAGCCAGCTCAAGATGATCTGCCGGCGCTGCGCAGCTTTGCGTTGTGCCCTGCTGGCACGTCACTTCAATCGGCAGCTGTCCTGATGAGACAGTGGCAGCTGGTGTTGGGAGAGGGGAAAGAGGGAAGAGGATGCTTGCAGGAAGGTTGAGGAGAAGCTAAGGAAGAAAGTGTTGGGGAATTGTTTGAATGGAGGGGGCAGCTCCCCTTTTTATAGATCCCCTGAGCAAGCATTTTGGCTGGCCAAAAAGTTTGCGATTCGAGGCGGACAAGCTGGACATCAACAGTAAGCTCAGCCCAGACATCAGCTGAGACTGTGGTGGTTGTTGCAGTTATCGATTCCAACAGTGCCGTTTCCGGAGCCGAGCTCTTCTCTCTAAAGAGAAACCTGACTCAGACGTCTGAGCAAGCTCCAGCTGGCAGCTTAGGCGGTTGAGCGAATTCAGATTGCCGGTGATCCGCTCTCTCTTAATGGAAAAATTTGACGCAAACCACTTGAGCGAGCTCCACCTGGCAGCTCACTGAGGCGGTTGAACGATTCCAAAGTGCCTCAGCTCGGGCGGTTGAGCGATTCCGAAGGGGCCGAGCCTCCTCTTGAAACGTCTCAGGCTTAGGGTTAGGGTTCGCAATGAAGCAATCGAGAGTCAGTCCGGTGGCATGATGTTCTCTTCTACTCGCCGTAGCCACCTGGGCCATAGGCTTCTCATTGCATACATAATATGAATGTGTGTGCCGGGGGTTATCACTATGTCTTCCTCAACTACCGGCGTCTCGTAAGCAAGCTACCGTAGCGAGCGCGCTAAGCTGGGTTGTAATTGCAACGACTAGATTGTAAGCTTTCAACCAGCCCTCAAGCCTAGGCTTCCTCTAACGTGGTCGTCTTCTCGTTGCATCCGATCTAAGAGAGAAAGAGAGACATTAAACAGAACTTCGATATGCAGACGTGTACACGGTTGGAATGTCAGAAAGCCGATCGATCGCGGTCAAAACCGCGTAAAACTAGATTGGCAGCACACTGTGCTGCACTCGGCATGCCATCATCTCATTTTTGCGCCGAGCGCGGCTGGTCACGTTCGATCAGACCGTCGGATATCGATGTGCAAATTCAAACCCTGATGATCCGGGTTTCCGACTTGACACATGTTTGGCAGGAGGGTTCCGAGGCGACGGTTGTACCCCCTGGAACAGGCTGGAAATGTCATCTACGGCCTGCGACTTTCAAGCACACATGCGGGTCTCCATCGGAGGGCCTGCGACCGTCGGCCGACCTACAATAATGGCATAAAACGACAAACAGTCGTGAATCGACTGTACAACTTTTCAAGTGCCAGGTATGAGTAGCTAGTCGGATACCCTTCCCGAGTCATACACCATCTTTGCTGTGGCCCATCGAACCTCCTGGGAAAGCGGTCGACCGGACTCTTCTCGCATAAAAGATCTGACGGATTTTTAAGGGTAACAAGGCGGACGAACAAGCGAGGGTCCCTGGGAGGTGGTCGCCACTCTTTTTGCGACGTCGTACTGCGGCATTGCACGACACCATTCCGGAGGCTGTCGCCATTTTGAATAATACGCGTACGCTCGCGCGCACACTGGCGCACACTGGACAGCACAGAAAATGGCATGCCAAAAACCCAAGATTTCTTCCACAAACCCGTTTCACCCGAAAAGCGGTTTACCGATTGAATGCCAACGATCAGTTGGTTAGTTGCACCCCTCTTCTGTCTCTGCAAACACCTGAAACTAGAAGCTGTTGAGGGGTGTTGGTTCGGCTCTCGCTCTTCGGTGTCTCGTTTGAACGCAAATTAGCTTCTGGGCCTGGTAGGATTAGCGGGAATGGCGGCAGCAGCAACCCGGTCGCTACTCCTGTCAGGGGCGCTGAAGGGAGTCGCAACTGGGGGCGAGTGACTTCACACCGGGATCATCTGGTGCCACAAATTTTGACATTCCAGGGACAGAAGGTGCGTCTCTGAACAAAGCGTCTAAAATGTCTTACTCTTGCCAAGTTCTGGGCTTCCCTTTCTAAGCAGAGCCGATTCGTTGAAGGAATCGTTTCACTTTTTTTCCAAGCAGGCTGCCACTTTTCTGGTCCATGGAGAAAACCTAGATCTGTGACAGATTTCATAATCCAGGCTGCATCTGCTGTCTGCAGATTGAAAACGATTGCGAACAATGTTGATCTGTCTGAGAATCTTTTGCCCCGTTTGAATTGGGGGCATGTCTAAGCGAGGCGATGAAGCAAACATATTGAGGACTTGTGAAGTGCCACAAGCTGGCTTCAGCCAGGATTGCTTTTCATTACAGGGGCAACAATGAGCAATAAGTCAGCTTCTTGAAAAACTGCCAGGTGTGGACCGTTTTTGGAATTAGGGGTTGCGGTCCTTTTTAGTAAATGCAGCAGCTTCAATGCAACGCCGTTATGAGCATGGCTGTAAGCAACAGTACCGGCAGCAACATTTGCATTGCAATCTCATCCTTCATCCTGCAAGCATTTGGAAACCAACGGGCCTTGCGTGTCTCTTCTGGCACAGTGCACTTTCTTTTCCAAAAGCAGACGCAGATGTCTGGGAACTGCACAGGCATACGCTGCGATTGCAGAGGTCCCCCCCTTTTAAACGCGCCTATGTCACTTGCAGGCCTTTGGCGTCAGTCGCGGCCGCGGCATTCCATCGGTGAGGCAGGGGAGGCAGCCGGCTATCGGACACATCAGCTGCGGATTTGACGCCCCGAGGACGGATGAGGCAGAAGGGAAGCACCGGAAGGAAGTCGAGGTAGGTACCAAGGAACTGATGGACACTTTCGGTGTCATTATTCATTACCCACACCTTGCAGCAACGACAGCATCCACCTTTGCAAGATGCTGTCCTGCACTCTTTCTGCAGACCCCAAGGTGGATGCTCCAGCAGTGATTGAGAAAGCAAGGAGTCGTGCGCAAAGAGTCTCAAGCTTTTATATTGTGTGACATGACCCAGCGTGTGGCCTGCTTTGGTGTTGGACACTGGTCTTCAAGCCCTGGCAATGGATTGACGGAAGAAAAGGATCACATGATCGGGCTTCTTAAGGCATCTACTTTTTGATTGCTTTTGTGCACTCACAGTGCACATGGACCTTGCTCGATCCAGCCCATGGACGCATTCAAGGGGATGAATGACGTTTGCGTTGTCCAAGGTTGCCGGTTGAGTGTGGCCTGTGTTTGACTTGTTCCCGCATGTTCAGGAGGAGGACTACGCTGCGGTGCTGCTCAAGATGGGCGCCGTGGAGGACCCTTTGAAGTGGTGAGAGCGTTCTTTGTGAATCTGATTCTACGCTTCATAAGTGGCCAGCTCAGATCTCCTGGAAATGTCGATGGACGGGAAAGGCTCACCTCTCTCTGGTCAACAGCACCTCCCCTTTCCAAGTTGCCGCACTAAACCTTACTGAGTGGTCAAGAGGGTGGGGGGTCATTTAAAAACTCCGATCTTGTGAAGGTGGGGGTTCACACCTCACCTTTCAATCTTCAATCAATAAAACGATAATTGCACTGAAGCTTGTGGTGGCTTGAACACTGAAATCTTATCCGTCAGCTAATGGACCTCTACTAGATGGTTGAATACCTCTTACCAGCCTTCGCAGCGGAAAGAGAGCTGCTCGAGTTTCGAACTTATGGCGAGCACTGTGTTTGGGTCAGCTGATGCAAAAGAAACAGAAGAATCAGGTCGTAATGACTATACAGAGAGCATTGTACAGATGTCCCTATAGAACAAGGGACTCAGTTTCGGAACAGGGTGCACAGACCCATAGGATTTCCGTATGTTTCAGACAGTGCACTCAATGAACTCTGGCAATTCCCGATTGAAAGGATTGCCGCCCATCAAATTCGACTTCCAACTGCGCATTGTCTGCTTAGACACGTGGTCACCAACTTCGCGCACTTTTGATCCGGGTTCCAGCGTTCATCAACACAAGCTCGAGGCGCAAAGCAAAGATCTCAAAGCTTGGCTCAAGCAGCAATCTTCAATGGTTCCTTATTCCTGACGGCCCAGTAGGCTCGCTTCCTTCTGCCAGTTGCGATTGCGATCTCGGCTGCCCGCCTAGCCATCTTTGCCTGCCTCTGGGGCAGTCTTGGCGATGCATTGGCTTCCCGAACTGTCCGGCCGCCTTCAGCGGGGGGGTTGCAGTTCTTCAGTTGCTTTTTAATGGAGCGCTGCAGAGAAAGCCCGGCGCCTTCTTTTCTGAGCCGTGCAGGCATTTTGGTACCCCAAAGCTTTGAAGGCCCCTCCATTCCTTGAACCGAGAGGAAGCGACCGCCACCAGAGGACTACCCCTCGCTCCCTGTATCCGTTGTGTCTAGGCAGTCGCCTGCATTCCTTGATGCAGGCGAGTGCACCCAGTACATTACCTTGTCCTTGGTTTGTCGCAAGCATCCACCCCTGGTGGCGCCAATGTCCGAGCAGTTCATAACCCCTCACGTGCATGCAGTCTCGTCTTCACACAGAGCGAGGCCCGATCCTCTTTTGTTCTAGATAGAGCAGACAAAAGAAGGCTGTTGGAAAAGCGAAATATCAAGACCTAGGCCAATGTTGCAGTTCTTCCCAAATATTAAGACCCGGCTGTTGTCTGCAGGTTGATGGTGGGCCTCGGGTTGGCGGCGCTGTCTTGGCCGGAGCCTGCCTTTGCAGCGACCAGTCCGGGGGACCTTGATACGCAGGTGAGCGAGTTGATTTGCCTCGGGGTTCGCTGCAAGTCGAGGCGCTTTTCAGAACGGCCAACCAGACTTTCGCCGGAGGCCGCTATCAAATTGTTTGCAACGCTCTTGACATGGATCACATGCTGTGGTGGTGAGGGCCGACCCTTCTTGTTTTGACAAGTGGATCCTTCTTGCTTGTTGCATCCTGCCTTTCCTGCGGGTGTCTAACACGGAGTGGTCTTTTGCCTGTTTGATCCAACAATCTCGAGACGTAACCGTGTTTTCATCCTGTTTCTTCCAGGTGCTTCAGGACCTGATTGCAAGCATTAAATGGGGCGTGGCGTTCAGCATCATAGGACCAATCCTAACGGTCGGGGTACAGTTCTTGACTGGAACGAATACTGTGGGACTGCTCCAAGAGCGGGGCGAGCGAAAGTGCCAAGAGCGGATCCTCGAGGTACTCAACCAGATGTCGCGTCGTGATGAGGGGCAGGTGGAGCTCGCCACCGTCATGGCGCGGGCGCTTTCGCAGGACGTGATCAAGGATCGACTCAGGTCTTTCGCCCTGGAGCTAATGAAGGACGAGGGTGTGAGTGCAGGTGAGACCTAATGTAAGACCTGATGCCTCCGAGTGGCTGGTTGGAAGTATGTTCGGCAACCATGTAAGCAGGAAAGAATTCCCAAGCACTGTTGGCGCAGGAATACGGATGGAAATGCTCCTTTGAAAGAAGGATTTCCTTCTTGGGCTGACATCACAAGCTCTTGCATGCGCAACATCTGCTTGAACCTCGAGGGCAATCTGAATCCGACAGGCAATTTTCTGTGCGATTCCCGTGGAGAAGACGTTGAGCAGCATCTAAACCCGGCTCTTACTGCAGTGTCCCAAAAAAACATGGACGAGTGGCTCAAGCCAAGAATTGACTCCATTGACAAAGAGTTTGCGGACATCAAGAAGGAACTTAGTGAGGTTAAGAGCGAGTTAGGCGGCTTAGCATCGCAGGTCACCATTGCCGTGGATCTTTTGAAGTCAATGAGCGGGAGGCACGACGATGACATGAAGGTGCGGTAAGGAATGAGGCATAGATCGCAAGTTTCAGAGTGTAATGACTTTGCAAGATGGTAGGCAAAATCGGACATGGACAACCATGGGTTCAGTGTAGAGTGGATAAAAGATCATGTACTATATCCAGGCATAGTAACACGTCAAAAGGGTTTCCTCCTCCTCCGGATTCAGGTCAAAGCAGTCACATAGAGTTTGCCTAAAGACGCACGCTCTTTTTTTATTATAGACTTGAATGATCATTGTTCCCCAAGTTACAAAATCGAGAGCGCAATTACCATGAAACGCATTGCATCCGGCCTGCCATGACCAGCCTTCCACTTCAACCGTTAGAAATCGAAGATGGATCTCAGTTTATTGACCTAGATATCATCATGCATGGCTCTGCTCATTCATACACATGATGAAAGCCATACACTCACTACAACTGAATGGAACATCACTAGCTTGTACGTACTATATAAATGATCTGCATGCGCGCTACCAGCAGCTGCTGGAATCCCAGATGCACTAGTTTGATGTGGCAATCGGTCATACGTGCCATTTCATTAAGCAAGAGTATTTAAGCTTTGCGCATATGACAATGAGTCCATGTTCATGTTACGAATGGACCCAGTTGATTAGAGTCACCAATTAAACTTGACTTAATGTATCCGTGTCATGTATGTCGAGCCTTTGACGCGGTGCGATGGTCAATTGCAGAGGTTTATTTCATGGTGTGGCCGCCGGCCCTTATCTAGACGTAGTAGGGCCCGCGCCACAAGAGCTAGCTTGTGAGGATCTCCGACGAATCAGCTTGTATTATCAAAAGACATCCGTTCTGTCTATGCGAATGCATCTTCTATCAGCGATTTTCCTTGATGGACAGTGTGGACAGTAAAGACAGAGCTTTTCCAATTCTTGTGTATAGAAAAACGCCAGACATCAGTGTTGACAGGTTCAAATCAACGTTCCTGGATTGTTGAGCTTGTCAAGTAAGCCTTCCGGAACCGTTGAACGACTCACCATTGGGTATGCTCTGAGCTCTCCTTTCATTTCAAGGCGCGCGTTGCTCGAGTCCGAGCAAGGGTCCTTCCCTTCCTCTTCGGAAGGCTCGTTTTTACAGTCCTCCTCAGGTGCGGATGGCCGCGCGGGCTCACCCGTACCCTGCAAAAAAGACAAATAATATCAGGATCAGTGAAAAGCTCTGTCTATGTTGTCTGCACTGTCCATGAAGAGGAATCTGTTTTTGAAGGCTTCGCTTGACGGACAGACATGCTGTCAGCGCGGGGGACACGGCAGCCGGCAGTCCAAAGAAAAGAGAAAATCTTCTTTTGCACGAGAAGTTCAATAAGCTCTGTCTACGCTGTCTGCACTGTCCATGAAGAGGAATCTGTGTTTGAAGGCTTCGCTTGACGGACAGCACTGCTGTCGTCTGGCTGGCTTTGAGTGACAACAGGTTCTATCAAGCACAAGCCACTGAGGCGGAAAGTTTCACTTAGCAGGTAGGGCTTGCAATCTTACTGATGCTTCTCTAGACCCAGCCCCATCGACCGTTCGAGGCTCGCGGAGACTTCCTTGTGGTTCTTTTGTTGACCCATCGACGCCCTCCGCTTCAATGTGTTTGCGCTTTGTGCCCCGCTCGTGTTGGATGGGAAGGACGCTTTCCTGCGCAGAACAACAAGAGCGGGGCAGTCAACCTGGCTTGAATGTTCACTCGGCAAAGTCATCATGCTGTCTATGAGAGAGAGACTTGACCAGGAATTTGTCTTGATGGACAGGTTGGGATGATGATTACCAAGTATGATGTAGATCCGACTATGCCAACAGCAGACTAAACCAGGCCTGCAGTAATGTCTCTGATCAAGTTAACTGAGACAAACGGTCATATATTGACGCATTCAGTTGAATTTAGAGGACGAACTCGAAGAAGAACCTTGTCATTCGTCTGGCTGCCATAGGGGGGCTTCACTTCTTCCTGCGACGCCACTTCTTTTTCTTTAAGCTCGGCTCAAATGGCTGCATCTTTATCAGATAGGGTCTCCATCTGTCAAAAACGCACCAGGGATAGATCGTCAAACACGTGACCTCATCGACTACAACCAAAAGCCCAGAGCCTTGACTAAGATAAACTCTAGTACACAAGTGACTCCTTTGGGTGGCAACTACATACGGATGCTGCACCAAATATGGACTAGAGTCAATGGTAGCTCGAGGGAATTGCTGCCCTATGAATCCAACATCTAGACGACTCGAGTTCACCAGGTATCCAATCACGCTTATCTAGAGAGACCTTCTGAAGCTCCTTTCAGCTCACCTTTTGGCAGGTCAGCTGGGCAAGTCACATGCGCTTGCAAAACCTTGCAAAAAAGCAGCTAAATTTGAGCTGACTCACGCGATCTGCACTGGTGGAGACACACTCGACCCACTGTGGCAGTTGACTTCTATAAGAAACACATGATGGCACCCTCTGAATTTGAGCACCACCAACCATTATCTACTGATCCTTTCCGGCAAAAATTCAACATGAAGCTGGTTGATCGCAGCACATGCTTCTGGCACTGGCAAACAGCGCTGGAGCTCAATCAACAGCTTGGTTGGTTGCAGGTTGATTGATTGAATTGATGCACAGTCGGCGGCTGCTTGAAGTGAAAGCACGAGCTGGCGGGCTGCTTGCTGGTGGAAAAAGGATCTTAGAGAGCGCGTCGGAGAGCTCCAGAGGTCCCGCTCCACAAGATGGCCCAAAGGAAGCTGGTGATGTTGTGCTCAGAAGAGTGTGGCTGGCAGGCTGTTTTTGCGAGAGAAGATAGCTAGAGAAGTTGATTGTGACGGTTGGACAGGGTCACACGCTGCCT
>DF237997.1:4213-16685 GCA_000708835.1 Klebsormidium nitens | reverse complement strand
GGGGCTCAGCCCAACTTGCATGATCGGACGGCTGTGATTTCATAATTTAAAATAGCTGACGCGGCCGGGCTGCGGAACCGCCATGTCGCGCTCTCCGGATGTGCAGGGTTTCAGGCGCACGAACGAGAGACCACGTGATAGGTTTAGCAGAACAAATAATAGTTCTTCGTGCCATCGAACTCCAAAAGCCGTCGGAAACTTGCAATCGATACGTTCCATAGCTGAACAGCGCTGAACGTTACCGAGGTCCCGTTCGCTGGATTAAATCCGCTTAACTGAGTGGCCCAGTCTGAAGCGCCACTTTACGGTATCCCAAATCCAAACTACCCGGTTAAAAGCGACAGCTCGTTTTTTGCAAAAAAAACCGAGCTAAAAATTCCCCGGCATGGTACGGTACCGTGCGTAGGTCCCATAGCCGCGCGGGCCGGCGCGGTACCCGGGCCGTCTTTACTGGCACTGACCGAGTCCCAGCGGAATCACTAAGATCGAAACTGCGCGCGCATAGTGCCGGTTCTGTACTGCGCCTAAGTTGATTCAGGAGCGGCCCGGCACTTCGATAACGGTGCAATTCTACGTCGGTTCGACCTCGTACCAGGGGTCGCCACAGGTTTTCGAAAATGTCGGCTCAAAGCCGACTCCCTTGTAAATTCTCGCCTATATTTTGGGGTACTTGTCGGCTTCTCGCTTTGGCCCCTGCCTCCGGTGTCGGCTTCGAGCCGGGTACTTCTTAATTTTGTCGGCTTTTCGGAAATTTCAATGTCCCGGGGATCACGGTTAGTCGGCTTGTGCCGACCCCTGCCTCGTATGTACCTACTTGGATACCCGGATGTGCTCGAGCTAGATGTGCAGAATGCAGGCTACAGGCTACAGCTCGATTCCGGGTCAACGAAGAGCTCATCGATATGACCGGTGGAAGAGGAGATGCGCTAAATGCGGCCCGGTGGATTCTCCACCGTTACCACCTTTCGCGCGGCGCCGGCCGCCGTTTGTGGCCAGAAGAAAATACGCAGGAACTTTACTCCAGCTAACTCTGCTCCAGCTAATTCCTGGCCGATTTCTTGAGCCAGCGTGGCAATACTTTTACGGTACCCCGGGCAGGGGTTGCACCGAGAAACACGTACCGAGCATGGAGAAATCTGCGTACCGAGTGCTCCTGTCGCCGATGAGTCAGAGGGGTTAAGGCTTGGTTTAAGGGAGTTGAAGCAGCGGTCTACAGTATATCATGTGAAGGACTGGAATCTGGATGTTGATACTAACCATGTGTACCGGTACCTATTTCACGTCGATCTTGCTCGCGCTCGAGCCTCGGGGTCTTCCATTTCATCCCCGGTGATTTGGAGTCTCGTCGGTCCTAAGAACTGGGACCTAAGAATCCATCTGGGCACTGGAGTATGCCCAGGTAGGACTGCTCGGCAATAGGTACGGTACCCCGATACCGTGGCTCTACGGTACTTCTGTGCAACGCAAGTCAAGAATGTTGGGACACTGAACCGGAAAAGTGGCACGGTTGGTCCGGCCAGGCTCATGTCTGGCCCCTGGGTACCTACCCCTAAGGTTTGACTGCTGACCTCACATCCAATCGCAAGAAAGCATATTGCCACGCTGGCTTAGTTCTGTCCACGTCGGACCTTTGGAATCGGGCCGGAGTTAGCTGGATCGGACTTCGCTGGAGTAAAGTTCCTGAGTATCAGAAAAATCTAGGTATGGACAGCTGAGCCTGCGTTTTGTTTGCTGTTCGGAAACGTGACCGGTTGACCACCGCCCGGTCATAGTGGCCTATCTATAAGGACTAGTAGACGACCGGCAAAATAATATGGCCATATAAGCTCTAAGTGTCCCGGTTGGAGACTTCCCCCGGGGCCCGTATCAGGGTGATGCGAGGAAGAAGCTTGCTGGGAGTCTTGGAAGTCTTGAAAGTCTTGATTCCAAGGTTTGATGACTCGGGCTGCCTTTTGTATCGATCATAATAGGTACAATGCTGTGATAGATGCTGCATGGCATAATTCGCCACCAAATCAATCGCCACATTTGCTACAGGCGATCTCGATTGCCGACGGCATGCATGCTGTTGGTGTTTCATGCTGAATTGCAGAAAGCGCGAGCTCTGTGCAATGTTTGTTGAAGGAGACTCTTCTCGCCTGCTGCATTTTGTGGACTAGGACTGCGTGCTTACGGAGAAGCCCATCGAAGGACTCAATTGCACAGGGGGAATCGCATCTCTTGGATGATCAGGTAAACCATACCAGCTGACGCCTTTATTCAATGCTGTTCGGTATGTTTAAAGATGTCACCTGTCAAAGTTTCTTCATTTCATTTTCATGACAATCTCGTGCAATTGGTTGATTCCACCGCAAATTCTCCTCAAGCTCCAGTTTATTTTTGATCTCAGCTTTGTAAGGCTGCGACCATAATTGTTGGCTTCTCAGGTGTTGGATATGCAACGGCTGTGTGGATCCCAGGTGTCGGACTTTCTGCTCTAAGATGATGGATTGCCAGCAAATTGAGAGCTGTTGCAAACCATTCCTTGTTCATGGTGGCGATGTTGATTTAACCAATAAAAGTTCCTACTTGTTGGACTGTTTGTGTTGACTTCTCATTGAACGCTGAGTAATATCCAGTCCCTTTTCTCCAAAACCCCCTTTTTAATGGCTTCAGGGAAGGCGCTTTTGAAGGGCGTCTCGAAGGGATCCTCAGCTCCATAGCCGGATCGAAACATAATTTGAGACACCATCAGTACCACCTGTCTTAACATTCTCCCTTTACAATCTCCACGATCATAAAAACTCATGTACGTCTTAAATTTCTCGGCAGGTGCTGCGGTTTGTGATCCGATGGAGGCAATCACGCTGCAGTCTAGTTTCTTTAGCTCCTGCGTCGGAGCGAAGACATCCCTAGACCTACGATCTCGACACAGGGCAGCAAACCGAAATGTTCGTTCGACGCCAGTGACGGCGGCCGTGCGCAAGTCTCCAAATGCAGACGCACACCGTCGGGCTCTGAGTGGCCCCAAGAGGATTGGGGTCTCAGGGGGGCGGAGGGCAATTCATAGATGTTCGACGCCCGTCGGGCAGTCGGGGCCGTCGGTTTCCTCCGACACCGAAAAGACGGTGTCAAAACAGGAGGGCAACAGCACGTCGCAGAACGGCAGTGAGCGGCCGCTTTCGCCGACCACGACGCTGTTTTCGTTCGATGAGCCTGATGATGACGATGACCACGACAGCAGCGATTCGGATACGAAAGCAAAGAAAGATAAGAAAGAGAAGAAGGAGAAGAAGGAGGAAGTAGCTATGGAGGGGATGCCAAAGGAGGCGATTGTGGCGATCAAGGAGAAGGTCAGCGCGCTGGAATCAGAAGTGGAGGCGGAACGGCAGCGGGCCAAGGTGCTCAAAGATCAGGTGAGGGGTGGGGGACTGGGAGCAATCGTGGCAGGTTACAAGGTTGTCTCCATGTTGTTGCAAATGGTTAGCAAGTCTCTTGCATGTGCACTATCAGGCATGAGCAGTATCTCAAAAAGGTCGGGCTTTTAGTCTCTTCTCATTGAGTAGCCATCTCTTGGCTTTTGTCATCAAAGTTGTGCAGCCTAGCTGCACCCGCAATCTCTGTCTTGTCTCCGGTGGAGCATCTGCAATTGACCGATGCACCACTAAGTCCTTTGTTTTTTCCAATACGTTTTCCGCCCTCTCCAGGAAAAGATCAAGTCGGTGGTCAAGGCAGAAGCCATCAGAGTTAGGGAGAAGGTGGTGGCCGCAATGCAGATATACCTTCTCGGCAAGGCCCACTTCAAAATCCGTTTCAAAGCACTTACTTCGTTGTTTCCTTCTCACCAGGTTGTCGCCCTCTCCAAGGAGAGAACCAAGTCGGTGGTCAAGGAGGAAGCCATCAAGGTCGCGAGAAGGCCGCAGCGACGGTCTCAGTTAAACGAATGCGGTTATAGTACTCATCTGGTCCTTTTCTTGTCACCAGGTTGTCGCCCTGTCCAAGGAGAAGACCAAGTCGGTGGTCAAGGAAGAAGCCATCAAGGTCGCAGAGAAGGCCGCAGCGGCGGTCTCCGCGTGCCCCCTCGGCGAGGACCTGCACGAGAACGAGGGCCTGATGCCACCTCACCGCCAGGAGGGCCTCCTCGCTGACGTCAGCGGGCTCAAGATGGAGACGATGGTGCTGGCGGACGCGGTGTACAACAAGGAGCTGAGCTGGCTCGCGTTCAACTGGCGCGTGCTCTACATGGCGGTCATGCCATCGACACCGATCTTTGAGGTGAGGGAAGGGAGAACCTTGGATTGGATTACTGCGCTTCCAGTTCTTGACTTGGCCGTGTTGACGGTTAGAGAAACGGCAGGGGAAAGCGGATCGAAGCATGGCATTTGGGCAGCTGGCTGAAGGCAGATGCGCCTCATTGCAAGAAATGTGAAGCCAAGATGAAGCGTTCGGTGCGCATCTGTTTCGTGTCTTTGCTTGGGGCACGACAATTGGCTGAATGCACGACGAATGCAGAAAAGGGAGGACTGATCCTGATGGTGGACTCACTTCATGCTCTGAGTGCCTGTCAATCCTGCAAGCCATCCGCCAACGGCAAATAGCACGAACTAGGGAGCTTGATCGGACATGATAGCCTGGTTCGGTGACAGCGGTTTTGCCAAGGGATCACAGAGTTGATCCATCACAGCGTTCGGAGAGGTCTTGTGGAAATCCGGAGAGTAACAAAGTGCGCAAACAACATGTCCCCGTCACTTTGATTGCAGCGCCTGCGGTTCTTGGCGATCACAGCCCGCAACCTCGACGAGTTCTTCGGCAAGCGTGTCGGCGGTCTGAAGCGCCAGGCAGCCGCGGGAACGGCGAACCTCATTGGGGAGCGGCGCGAGCTCATGTGGTCGCCCAATCAGCAACTTAAGTTCGTCACCAAGTAAGCGCAGCATTGCAATTTCGAGGCTTCGTTACGAACGGTGGGGCTGTACTTAGCGGCATTACTTAGGTGCTGAATGAGTAAATGATGTGAAATGGCATTTGGCATATACTGTCCCGTCATGGGTCGGGATATCCCGGCATCCGCCCAACCAGCAGCTCAAAATCTGTCAGCATTTAAGCGAAGCATGTCAGTTTTTGGGGTTTTTCTACATTTGACCTATCGCCGGTTGAGTTTCCCGTACTGGACCCGTGTCGCTTAGTCGCTGATTACTGCCGGACGTTGTTTGAGCCGCAGGCTAGAGGTTCTCCAGACATGGGCTGCAATATTTCATTTCTCGTGCACAGAGACGTCTTCTGTTTGCACACAGACCTTGATTTCCACCTGGCACCTAAATACCGCATGTTTCCTTCTTGTCCTTCCGGCCAAACATTCCAATCTTTATAAGGTGGTTCTATCCGCCCAAAGTAGTAAACGCCTCGGCGCGAACCCGCTGAGCAAAGAGGTTCCGACCAATTTCTGAAGGTCAGATCGCCGTCCCGTAGAATCTCTGTGCTGCTTATTCTTGAACCTTGGGTCTAGAGTCCAGCAAGTCACCCTTTCCGCCTTGCACAAAAACCTCAACTGTACGTTCAGGTCAGATTGCATCCGAACTTTAGCAGGAGATCTCCTCTTCGTTTTGATCTTGGCTCTCAAGCACACTCAAGCTGGGCTCTCTGCGCTGCAGGGAGGTGTCGACGATGGTCGACGTTCAGATCAACACGCTCCTCAAGGATGTTTTGCCGGAGCTAGCCCAGCAGGGCATCCGGCTGCTCGACTATGGAGAGCTGGACCACGCGCAAAAGTCCAAGGTAGAGGCCTTCTTTATTCTGGATCACCGTCTGAGATTAGGGGTTTGCTATTTTCTTAGACAGCGCTAGAGTATGCTTACTTGAGCTTTTAATTCGACCTCGTTCCAGAGGTGTGTCCGAGGGCGTTGCTAATTCTTAAATTGGAAACCTGAAGAGATCTGAAAGGTCCTTGAATTTACAACATCAAAGAAGTGTGCACTCAAAGTTCCAGGAGCGTACGATCTTGATTCTTATTTCCGGTGTCCCGAATCCGTCTCACCAGAAGGCACTGAAAACAACTGAGCGTAAACCTCGCATATCTCTGCTGTGCAGATGCGCAAGTACTTCAAGTCGGCGCTGGAGCCCGTGCTGACGCCCCTGGCTGTGGACCCAGGCCATCCCTTCCCCTTCATCGGCAACATGACCCTCAGCATCGCAGTCGTGAGTGCACGCTCGTAAACTTGCTGGACTCTGGGTCCGGCTAGTCCACGTTGCAACATGACCCTCAGCATTACAGTTGTGAGTGTACGCTCGTAAACTATCGGTCCGGCTAGTTGCTGGGGTTTGCTTTTGGGGACGCGGGAAGAGTCTGTCCTGAAACAAGGGTGGACAAACTGTTGTTTTGTTGAGTAAAGCATTGCAGGACAGGAGAGTTGTCAAGCCCCGAACATCGTTTTTCAATTGACGGAGAACATGGAATGGTAACAGTGGGTTACTAGAACCTTGCCTCCCTCTCCTCGAGTCGCAACCACCTCTACACGATCTTGGACCGTTCAAGCCGGCTGAGTCGAACGGCTCAAGATCATGTAGCCAGGGATCTATTCGCTTTTGAGCGTGACAAATTTCACGCATACAGCTGTTGGTCTACTAAGTGAATATCTAGGTCTTACAAGTTCGTGTCCTCGATTGGGAGGTACAGCGCTTCACCATGTTGAGAAAGCACTCCTTGTCAGCGTTTGGTTTGACAGTCACATCTTACTGACTCGCAGACCCTCCGTGACCCGATCGATGAGGACACCGAATTTGCGATCGTCAACGTCCCCACCGGAGTGGACCGCTTCATTCGGCTGGCACAAGACGACAACCCGTGAGTGGCTACCGAAAGCATTTTACTGTCTCCAAAAGCATCCGGCTTTTTGAAAAAGAACCGTCCGGGATGTTTTGATCATGAAATTCCACCGTTGGGAGGGAAGAGGTGATTGCCGCAGCTGCGTGGGAGCAGGATTCGTTTTGGAAGTGGAGGCTGCCCCAGGTGTCATCAAACGAAACACTTCTCTTATCCCGTATGTCATTCATTACCAATCTGCTTAATACGAAATACGAGAAGTTAGGAAATACAAATCACCGATCACACACATTCGGTGATCAGGCAAGTGTGTGATCCGTGTATTTCTCGTCAACCTGCGTGGCATCCCTCCGTGTGGCTTGTGGAGTACGGGCTTCGTACCAGATTTTCTTTCGGCACCACCTCTCCCCGAATACTCTACATCCGAACCGCAGATTTCCGCTTATGAACCGATTCAAGATTGTCTGTTGGTCCAAGAGGCGATTCTTAGTCACTGCGCGCCCAAGCTCAAGTCGTCAACTACGCAAGTCATCCTTCCACAGCTGTAGGAATCCAACGCCACAACCGGTTCATTACAAAGCGCTTAATCACGTTACAAATCGGTCTCCTTTTCTCTGTAGGGCAATGCGCAACACGTTCGTTTGCCTGGAGCAGGTCATCATCCACAACCTGGGCGAGCTGTTTGGCGGCATGCAGATCGTCGCGGCGCACGTGTTCCGTGTGACGCGAAACGCTGACGTGGCGCGCAACGAGGAGGAGGCGGAGGACCTCTTGGAGATGATCACGGATGAGGTAAGACCCATAATGATTCGAGTCCGCAAATCCTGAAGTCATGCAATGTTCTTCTATCTTCTCGGGAATCAATGAACGGTAATCTCAAATTCCCCTTACAAGCTTCCTCACGTTACTTCATTCGGGACTGTCAGGGATTTAAAAGGATCCGTTTTGCTCGAGACAGAGTCAGCACCTTTACTCGCATCGGGAAACCTCGAACTTATGTTCCTGCCAGATGCGCGTGCGCAGGAAGCAATGAAGGCCGTTTGTGACCCTCGTCGACCCTCGATGGGCAGGCACAAATTGCGCCAACTGGGAAGAATCTCACCCACCTTGACCCCATCTTCAGTGTTGCTCTAGCGCCAATGCGCAAGATTCCGCCGGTTCGTGTGCCCGCCGTTCTCTGGTTTGCGAAAGCAGCAAAACCAGAGTCACAGCTTCGCAAAGATAGCATAGAGCCAGTCTGATGATTTCACCTTGGCCGTCAGCCACAGCCCACAGAAGAGGAGGAAGTTGAACTGCCGCTTCTGGAGCCCCTCCTCGCTGCTCATGGTGGCTCCAAGGGAAAGGATCGGCGCGGCACGCTAACAGTTCCGCGAAACCCTCTTTCTTGTAGATGCGCGAGCGCAAGTTTGCGCCGTTTGTGCGGTTGGAGGTGGACTGCGAGATGCCGGTCGACATGCAGCAGCGCCTCACGGAGGAGCTCCAGCTGTCGCGCGACGACGTCTACCGCGTGTGCGGGCCCATGGCGCTCGGAGGTGCGCGTCTCAAACTGTTCGCTCTGATTATCACGCGTATAAGATTGCTTGAGTTGTTCATAGACCGTATGAGATTGCTTGATCTAGTTTCTGAGCATCTGCAGGCCCATGGCGCAGGACGTGCACGTCTGAATACGTTCGCTCTGGGTCTCAAACGTATCAGTTTACTCAATTCAATTCCTGAGCGTTTAAAGCTGCTCGATTTAGTCTCTGAGCATGCAGACCCATACGCTCGGAGGTGCGCATCTATAATGGTGCGCTCTAGTTCCTGAGCGTCCGAAAATGCTTTGGTCTACTTGTTGAGCGTCCGTGATTGGTTCAAATCAGTTTTCGAGCGTCCGACAGTGTCCAGGACTTGCCCTTTGTGCATACAGGAAGTTAGAACGTCGAAATTAACTCAGCTTGAACCGCTTGTACCGTCGCTGCTGGGCTGAGAGCGCTTGGAGATGAGTGGAACCTGTCCGACAATTTTTGGGCTTAATTTGAAGGCGTCTTGGACAGGCTAACCTTGATTACGTACTCTCATGTGCAGTACCGGGCATTTCAGGGTTTAATTAGGGTCTACTCGGGGTATCGGAAGCTGATTGTGCCTGTCGGTAGCTGTCCCAATGTTTCCAATACTCGGCTTAATCCGCTAAAAAGGGGCTAACCTGCTACGGAGTTAATCAGAAAGGTGTGGGGAGTCCTTTCCGGGTCGAATTACATTGTCTTTGCGGCCCAACATATCTTGAGCCGTCGGACAATGCTTCAGCGCTCGGACTCGCGCTCTCTCTACGTTCTTCAACCTAAGCGTCGGTGTTTGCTTTCGCAGCCCTTAAGCCATCGATCTGTCAGCCGATAATTCAACTTGGACTTACACTGACATTACATCAACGCTCCTATGGAGCCTAAGAAACACATCTTCCAATCTAATCGTACGGGGTTTTGCCTCCCCTTCCCTGCAGAGCTCGACTCGATACCGGTCCAGTTCGGCGGCCAGTTCGGCATGGACTCGTCCCTCCAGTTCACGCAATGGTCGCCGCTCACCCACACCCGCCTGGCCGGGGGCGACATCTTTGACACCATCCGGAGGGGCGACGTTTTGGTACACCACCCGTACCATTCGTTCGCCACGTCGACCCAGCACTTCGTCGAGACCGCCGCGCGGGACCCGAAAGTGGTGGCGATCAAGGCGACGCTGTACCGGACGAACAGCGACAGCCCCGTGATCCGGGCGCTGGAGATCGCTGCCGAGATGGGGAAGCAGGTGAGGGGGGGAACTCAAAGTAGATCATTGAGCCCCCCAGAAAGTAGAGATACTTCGGGGGATGAGATCATGTGGTAATTATTCCCCCGTCACGAATTGACACTGTACCGGACCAACAGCGACAGCCCCGTGATCCGCGCACTGGAGATCGCGGCCGAGATGGGGAAGCAAGTAAGGACGGGTCTTATGTCTAGACCTGAAGTTTGGGTAGGATGGTTCTACGTAGCGTATGGTCAAGCCCGGGTAACGGCTAGGGTTAGTTTGGGGGTTAAAGTGGGTATGGGGCGCAGCGGGTACATATGTCGGTTTAAATTTCAACTACCTTTTTCCCCGGGGACTGTTGCTATCCTACCCAGACACTATCCCACCGTAAGTGGGAGGGGTAGTTCTTTTTTCGCCTTTCTGCTAAGCCCCCTATCTCCCGTTCTAGTCGCCAGGATCGATGTAGGCCGTGGAGATTGACATAATGGAGGATTCGAGCCCCTCGATGTGTGTCGCCCCAGGAACGAGGCTGTCAAGGCAAGTTCGACACTTCGTTCTAAATCTTGGCATTGCGACCGATTATTTGAAGCAGGGCTTCTCTTTCTCTGGCCCGCTTCAATGAGGACCGCAACGTAGGCTCCAATGAAGTTCTGCTAAAGGAGAGTTGTAAAGCATCTTCACCTTCAGCCGCGCCGAGTCACTCAGGGGCCCTGTTTTCGCCGACGGTTTCTCTCCTCCCCATAAATCGCCGTGCTGGTCGATCTCAAGTCCTGCGTAAACGATGCCCGCACTGCAACTCTCGCCTAAAGGCCCCCGAAAAGAGGACGGAAAGACCCATTCTGGCTGAGTGATTCACAGGCCCTGTTTTTGCTAACGCCTTCTTCCTCCCCGCAGGTCGCCGTGCTGTTTGAGCTCGAGTCCCGCTTCAACAAGACCCCGCACTGCACGTTTCGCTCAAAGTCTTAAGAAGCCACGGCGCTTTCATTCCGGCCAGGTATTCCAGAGGCCCTGCTTTTGCTAACGCCTTCTTCCTCCCCGCAGGTCGCCGTGCTGGTGGAGCTCAAGGCCCGCTTCGACGAGGCCCGCAACGTCGGCTTTGCGCAGAAGCTCGAGGACGCGGGCTGCAACGTGGCGTACGGTCTTGTGGGCCTCAAAACGCACTGCAAGTGCACCATGGTCGTCCGCCAGGTGAATCTCCGTTTACTTTTCCAATTCCAAATCAGAGAGCACTTTCTTTCGTTCGTAGATTCCTCTGTCGTGAGGCTTGAGGCTTCAATATTGTACTGTGGCTTTCTTAGACAGCATGATTGATCGAGGCCAGAGAACAGTGATGTTACAATCCAGATATCACCAAGACAAACGTTTACACGCTCCGAACCTGTACATCCCCTTACCCTTCTAAGCAACCCCACCCGTTCCACTTACTAATCATTGACTCGATTGAGATGTGCACCCGCTACCCCATGAGACCTTAGCTAACCGCGCTTTTCCCAATTCGCTTTCTACTGAACCATTGAAATGGTCCTGGAGGAATCAGGCTCCACACGTACTGCCACATCGGTAACGGAACTACAACCTCAGGTCGCATTGGTTTAACACCGACTTTGGACCCTTAGCTAATCCGGGTTTGGTCCTGAACCAAGGGTCCACGCCCCTGTAACCCCCCTTACCATTCAAGTGAAAGCTAGTCGCTCCTTCTGACTGATCGGCTTCTTTGCAGGAGGAAACCGGGCTCCGCACGTACTGCCACATCGGCACCGGCAACTACAACCCGAGGACCGCATCGGTCTACACCGACTTCGGACTCTTCACGTGCGACCCCGCGTTGGGTCAGGACGTCGCCGATCTGTTCAAGTACCTGACCGGATACCATCGCCAGAAGTCGTACCGCAAGCTGCTGGTGGCGCCGGGGACGATGCGGCGCGAATTTGTGCGCCTGATTGACAGGTGGGCGGCAATTTTATTTCTTTGTTCTCTAGTGCATGGTTCGGATTTGCTTGGTCGTTTCTTTCATTTATGAAGGACCCGTCTTTTCTGTTCTCATGTGCGGCTGATCGACAGGCGCTTAGTGATATCTCTGTTGCATCGTTTTCCCTGGTGGTTTTTTTGAAAGGTGGTCGGTGGCATTCTTTTTCGCTGAAGGTGTTGTGCTGTTTCTCGGCTCTATGGTGCAGCTGATTGACAGGTGCCTAAGTGCTTGTGCCCGCGTGTGCATTGAACCGCTTTGTTGCCTGCGGGCTTTGCATTCTCTCCCTTCATTCTTCTCAAATCAAACGGACCTTTTCAATCCACCTCCTGACTCTTCGCATGGTCTTACCCCTTGCAGACAGATCACGAAAGCGCGCAGCTGTTCGGAAGTCTGAATTCCTGACCCCATCGCTGACCCCCGAGAACGTGTCCGTGGGCCTGCATGGCTCACGCTTACCCTGGACTGTGATTATAACCCCGGCATAGTGGTGCTATAACACCTCCTGCTTAAGTTTACACTCGGGCAGTGATTCCAACCCCGCTTTGACATCCGCTCCACCTTCTTTTGCTTTCTGACATCCGCTTTCTCTCCAAAACAGAGAGATTGAGAAAACGCGCGCGGGCCTGCCGTCGCGCATGGTGGTCAAGTGCAACGGGCGTATCCACGTTATCACCAAACCTGATCCGAACTTTCCTAATCTTACTCCTAACCTACTGCTAAACCATCTTGCCACAGAGAGATTGAGAATGCGTGCGCGGTCCTGCCTACCGGCATAATAGCCAGTGCAATGGGCTTTTACGATTGATTTGCAAAACCGATCCTAAACTTGTGTCTAACTTGTTTCTAACCATGATTTGCGACAGAGAGATCGAGGACGCGCGCGCGGGCTAGCTGCCATCCGGCATGGTGGTCAAACGCACTAGTTGTCTCGTTCTCCTCAATTCCTG
>DF237998.1:0-16020 GCA_000708835.1 Klebsormidium nitens | reverse complement strand
AGCCTTGTAGGCTCAGTGGACCGTCACCAAGTAAGTCCGAAAATTTCACTCTATAACGTACATCGACGGCCATTATCGAACCTACACAGCATTGACGGTTATTGCCAAGTCATTCGGGTGTAACGCTACAAACCCGCGCGCATTTAATCGTGTAACCGTAAGTACTACTTACCCTCGAATCACTGTCGACGTCGTCATCCTAAATACCTAGGGGCACCCGGAGGCTCGGTCCCTAAATGCCCGAATCTCAACTCACATGAACCGCGTTAGATGGCGGATTAACAGAGCGAGTATGTATGTAGGGAGTATTGCAATCATTCACTCATGCTTGCGGTAACTTAGGGACTAACCACCCTCGCACATAAGCGCCTTCACAAAGAAGGGCCTTCCTCTCCAGCAGACACCTCTTAAAAAGATTGTCCATCGCATGACAATAGTCCAAGTCACTCCAATTCCGTAGCTAGGTGCACTCTAGCCTAGGTCGGATGTACTTTTACCACCCACTGGTCGATTCAACCGTATGGACTTCTTCCATCAACTGGTCACTCTACCACTTACAATACGACCTATAGAGTCCACTCAAACTTGTGACCGGGGCATACTACTAATGATCCGGGTACTATTTTACGGTTCAATTTCGCGAGCCCCGTCCACTTCGTAGTCCTTTAGCTATGACCAAGCTCATACTTGGCCGCTATAAACGCTGTTAAGCTGCTAGAAAGAAGCGGGTGCGGAAGGCCCTTAAGCGCGACCCTGATACCTCAGTGCTCCGTTGCCGTGCCCGAGCAGCATAAAATACTTCATCTGGATTGTTGACAAATTCTACACGCGCTCTCCTGCGTCTGGCACTCGAGCTGATAAAAAAGGAAGGCAGCTTGAAGAAAGCCCTTCGGCAAATGTCAATGACGACCATTGATGGTAACAATCAAGGTGGACTTTTTGTGACACGGTACGAACCGAGGTGCAGCGCTTGGAGCGAGTGAGGGGGCCCGCGATGCGCTTGGAATGCTAAGACCGGCGCATGTTGAACTTTAGGCGCCCTCAAAATTCGTGGACTTTGACGCTTTGTGGTTTGCGGCACGTGTCTAACGAGGTCCTATCTACCTCTTTCAATCGAGAGAGTCCTGAGAAGGAGAATGATTCGGTCACGGGCGAGGAGACGGTCAAGAAGGGGTTCCGGCTGGCGCGGTGCTAAGGGCGCGGCCTCGAGGGACGCCCTCTTTTCTTTCGCCATCGAGGGGAGCAATGGAAATCGTTGAGCCCGAAGACGTGATGCAGCTGATGGAGCACGAGGCGGCGCAGTGCTACGTGTTCGCTCACCTGCTGCTTCTCCTCCGCATAGGTGAGTGGGATCTCTCGGAATGAAACGTTTGGGATCGAGTCCAATGCTTCAAGTACCGACGGCACTCTTGCACTGTAGCTGCGTGATTCGCGACGCCTTGCAGAGACTGTTGTGTCTCCATAAAGTCAAGGCTTGTAGTAGATTGGCGCAACAATTTTCGCAAGAAAGATAGCCTATCAAAAGCGGCGGCGGTTTTGCGGTGTTTCGCCCGCCCAGCTCGTACCCTTTAAACAATGCGACTTGCGCTGTCGCAGGTTCCACGGAACCGCACGCCCCGCATGTGATCACGGCGGCAACCGCGCCTTCCGCGCATGTACTCCAATATAGCATCAACGAAGCCCGTCAGCGCCTAACCCATACTTACCCCTCCTCGTGTTCACAACCGTGGGCGGGGGCGCGGAGGTGGCAATAGCCTGGGAGATTGAACGGGGAGCTGGAAAAAGCCCTCTAGGCCGTTGCGATGGCAGCCGATGGGTGGAGTGTACAGCAGTTGGGCCAAAAAGCGAGGAGTTCGATCGCACTCTAGCCTCAAGTCCGATTTCAAGAAGAGATATAGGAGGAAGAAGCGAGCGGGTCGCTTTTCTCAGGACAGAGTTTAAAAAAGCGGCGGCCGAATAGGGGGATCTGGAGACAAATGTTACTCTAGGCGCGGCGGCAGGTGAGTCTCTGGTCGAGCAGCTGGAGGAAGTCAGACATCACCTCATGCGGCGGCCGGCCGGGCCTAGGAAAGGCGGACGATCGGGCTGAGATGTGTTGTGTTTGGGCGAAATTTGTGTTATGGTCACTCGTTGTTGGGTCTTATCATAGTGCCCGGCACTCGTGCGTCACTCCTTGAGGGCAGTCATGCATCCGAAGCGCCTCACAAGCGGCTTCCTTCTCTCCACACTTCTCCTAGAATGATATATGACAATAGTGTTTCTCCTCCCTATAATCTCACGGATCTCTCCATCCACTAGTGACACTAGGTCCACTAGCCTACTAGGCTCTCTAGCCTAAGTTACACACTACTAGGCTCACTAACTAGCCTACTAGGTTAGTCTACTAGGGTAAGAGTGAGCGTCTTAGCCTTCGATATCCTCATCTACGGTTCACATTGACGGTCCTCTCAACCGCCTAACCTCCAAGGTATAACCGCGTAACTGCCGTGCACGCACGTCGGCGCTCACTGGTCCAAACCCTGACTCGGCCCGAACCCTAATCACAGTAATTCGGCTGACTACAATCAGCGAAACTAACAAGATGTGCCAAAGGAGCCAGGTCGACGAACGACAGCGGCGGCAAGAGTGGGCAGGTCTGGGGAAAACGAGCAAGAAAGCGAACGCGGAAGGGCCAGGAAGAGCGCTTGGTGAAAGTCGTGTGAGGAAGCCAGGCATGCCGAGAGGAAGGATCGAAGTACAAGCGGCTCGCCCAAGGCACCATGAAAAAACTTCCAAGCAGCACCGGGAGGCGCGTGTGAAGGTCACAGTATGTGGGGAGGCACGGCTATGTGGCACAATCGGGACGAGTGAGCACGCGAGAATGGCCAAGCTTTGGGTTATCTTTATAATCTGAAAAACCTGGGGTTGTTAGAATCATTTGTACAACTTGGGTCTATGCGCCAAGGGCCAGGGGACGTGCGCAAACGTCCGCGCCGTTGCGTTAAGTCTACGCTCCCAAACAGTCTTGTATTGCACCCCATGCAAACTATGGCCTCTGTTGTTCTTGAGCAGATGTTTGAACACCTAGCCGTGCATGTTCAGCCTTACACAATTGGTGAGTCTACCACAACAAGACGACATATTGTACAGGCAGTCAAGGCGTATCAACCAGTGGCTAGAAAGGGGTAATTCCAGGTCCCAAGGGTCATCAAGGAGGTGTGACGACTTTAGTTGCTTCTCTCGGCAGAGATGCAAATGAGCTAGCAAGGCAAAAAACCGCATTGCAGTTGCACTTGTTTTTCACAGCCTGTCTTGTCGACACCCCCTTGCTCGAGGCTCTAGGTCTGTCGCTCGTCAATGGGATTACCCCCTGCTAGACCATTGTGGATCAAACGTCCAAGTAATAAGCACGACGCAAACGCGGCGTCATTTGAAGCTAAACAAGACCCTCTCTTGCGGTCCAAGAGTCCTGATTGAATGCTTTCTTCACGTCTCCTTGTCTGAATCAAAGCATCGAGGCATCATTCTTCACGCATCCTTGTCTGAATCAAAGCATCCCTAGACGGCCGACGGCCTCGACCGGTCGGCAGCGGCGCCGCAGTCGACAATGTGCAGATCTCCGGCGGAGCCGTCACTGGCCTGCGGTCAAGGACCCGGGTGGCCCGGTCGGCAGGAGGGAAGTGCAATGACCGGAATCGCACCGCAATGCCGCAGGTTTCTGCTTGTGCAACGCAGAATCCCTCAAAGACAACAGACGCGGCGCTGGCATCTCCAGGAAGTGACGATTGCCGAGAGCTCCGCATACGCAGGATCCAAGTATGGAACCATGCCATTTGACACGAGGCTGCCGCCTTGGCGTTTTTGGATATAGAAGCCATCAAGAGATGATAATGTGCGGAAGGCGCTGAGCGACTATGACGTTCAAGCTAATGGCGTGCTCACTGTCAAAGAGGTTTTTGGGAATGGACACTCCTGATACGCAGCAGTGGTGATGGAGACGGTTTTAGACGCAAAGGCGACGGACGAAACGCTTATTCACGGTGCACCGGAGTTGGCGACCAACGTAAAAGTCCTCCTACAGCAGAAGCGCGTGGCAAAGAGGGAACGTAGTTCCCAACAGGAAAAATAGGAGCGTGAGCTTGTCGACGTTGGGCGCAGAGTCTTGTGTGCGACCGTCGCAACATCATGTACGGAGTGTCGCCAGGGGGAACGATCCGGTCAGAAACTAAAATTGGAGCAGGCCGCGTGGGAGGAAGTGCAAGAAAGGTTCCCGCAAGGCCAGCACATGGTGGAGCGCGTACACGCTTTCGGGCGGCGATTCTACGTCATCTTCCGCTGCAAATATTTTGCTAATCCCATTTCAATCACCGGTACTAAACGGGCCCGAGGTTCCAGTAACGAAGGCACAAGCATTACGTCGTCGGCCTGAGAATGCCGCGGACCTGCCGCACGGAAATTGAGATGGAGGAGAGACCAGTTGGACGGGCTTCCGCGGAGGCGCCCGAGCCTGTTAGAGAATCTCCGTTTGCCCCCTCCGCATATGCACAAGGTAACTCCCCGAGCACTCCGCTGTATACCGCACCCCCGTTTCCGTTGACCCGGGCGCGGCTGCGGCAAACTTCGAACCAGCAGAGGGGTACTTCTTGATGACGGAAACCGGCCCGCTTTTCCAGCCACGCCATCGGCAGCGGGGCTTTTGCAACAAGCGGCCCTATGGGCGGTAGCACGGCCAAATCGCCCATTTTCAGCGTCCATGGTGACAGTGCAGACTTGCAATGGCTATAACTTTGGCATGAATTGGCCAAAAAGAGTGATGTAAAGCTTAGGTAGCTTGGAACAAGATGGAGGATCACGGATTCGAACCCAGTTGTGCCCGTTGCTAACGTCATCTCCGGGCGGCCCCGGACCGCGCGTCCATGGGAAGCCGTCCATGTCAGCTTTCTTGGCATTCATCATGTTGTTTACCAGCCACACGTAGACCATATGGCCTCCGATTTTGGCGGAAAATCAACCAATCGAAAGCTGACAACAAGTGGGTATGCGTGGACTCCAAGAATGCCAAAATCAGGTCGGATGGGGGGATACTGGAGAACTCCAAAGTGGCCCCAAGTATGAAAATTGACCCCCCTGCAGGGCCACCGGCGCAATTCTCGGGAAACCCCGCCAAAGTTGCCACCAGAGTGCATCCAGCCCTTCAAGATGATCAGGTCGACACGCCCAGCTGGTCACATTTGGAAGCAAGGGACAGAAGAGGCGGAAGGGAGACGGTTTCTAGAGGGAGAATCAGCACCTGAAATACATGGTGTACAGTCATGTCTGTCGGGTCCGGGCCCACTTATTTTCTCCTCGCTGTTTTCAAGAGTTGTGCAGCTAGGTCTCTTTTTTGCCGTCATTTTGCACTTTTTCTCACACATTTCTGATAACTTTTGTTCAAGTTTTTCGTGGTGGCCCTGTAAGGAGTCAAGTGCGCTCAATGCTGGTCAAGATGAAGGTGTGTTCCCTGCCAGCAGCAGTGTGTTCAAATGGCCAACTCGAGGAAGAAGAAAAGAGCGGGTCAGGGTACTAGGGACAGACTAGCAGTTGAGGGGGCGGCAGGTCTTGCAGAGGCAGGCTTGAAAGCAAAGGAGGCAGCCTTTAAAACAAAGGACGCTGCGCGTAACAAGGTAGCGCGCGGGCGTAAGCGGCGTGCCAGCGAAGAGCAGTCTGAGGAGCAGGCGGAAGAAGGGGAGCAGGCTGCACAGGCTGCACATAGCAAGAGGTTGAAAGCAGCAGCTGTAGCCGTGCGAAGAGTTTTTGGGGAGAAAACAGAAGGCTTGACCGCTGAGGACCAAGGCATTGTCTTGCGCAACGTCCTGGATCATTCAGATTTTAGGATAGCGCGAGCAGCCGCGGGCATTGCCACCTCAAAGGAGGCAGGTGTTTAGAAACACGTGGTCGAAAGCGCAGCACAGGTTCTTCAGACCCTCACTAAAAAGGGAACGTTAGCGAAGGACAAAGCAGCTGCCAAACGGGCTATTGTGTCTGCGCTCGTCTGAGAAGAGACCGTGCTGGGTAAAAGGCAACGAGCCACAGCTAAGGTTTTAAACGTCGAGCGCCGCGTTCTGCAGCCAGCGGTCAAGCGCCGCAAGCTTGCATTGAGTGGTCAGGGGGCGTGGACGGTGGCAGACCGAGCTCGCAAATCTGATGCGATCTCACCTGAGGACCAGGCGCTCGTCAAGCGTCATTGGGCTGAGCGGACAAGGGTGTTGCCCAATGAGAAAGACGTCCGGCGGTTCCGGACTGGGCCCAATCAGTATGAGAGTCATCCCACCCACCTTCTCGAGAAGTCTCAGGTGAGATTGTGCTCAAGTACTGGACGAAAGAAACAATTGTTGTTCAATGCAGGCAGATCCCCGAGCTCCAAATTGCCCATTCTCTTGTTGCGACTTCCATTGTTTGACTGGCTCTGCAGTGCTGCTGGGTTGAAGTCAAGAGATCATGCAAGGAAACAGTTATCGTCAGCACCGTAGGTTTGTTGTTGAGCTGGTGGTAGCTGTGCATGTGCAGACTGCTTTGCATACTGGTACCCACAGTCTTTAAGAATGACTGGGATATGCGTTGTCAGCAGGCTGCTGCCAGCAGATTGAGGTGCGGGTGTGATGGCTTGCTCACTGCTGGGATCTGTGTTCATCTTGTTTGATCAGGTTCGAATAAAATGCGGCATCCATGTACATAGAACTAACCTCTGTGCTGCTTTGTGTGTGGTGCAGACGGAGCTGTACTTTGAGGTTTGTGAGGAGCACCCTGACATCAAGATCAAGCAGCGCAAGTTTGAAGAGCTCAAGCCATGGTCGGTATATGCATGCGAGCTTAACAGTCTGCAAGATCAGGGCTTCTCATAGTGCGCCCACTTTATCTGATGACTATCGTGGGTTTGCCTTGGAGGTATCGTTGGTGTGAATAGGGCAGCCTGCCTCCTAAGTGATTGAAGCTTGCAGAGACATTGAGCGCACTGAAAACGTTGAGTCCTTTCGTATTGCCCAACCTGCTTGACCTTGGCAGCTTGCAATGACCACATGACTTCAGCGTGACTGAGTTGTTTAGGAGCTGGCTGCTGCGGGTTTACATGAGCATGGAGCTGGTGTGAATACGCTCCTTTCAACATGCAGGTTTGTGCGGAAGCTCAAGGACCGCAACGTTTGTTGCTGCAAGTACCACGAGGAAGTCAAGCTTTACCTCGCCGGCGTCAACCGGCTGCGCAAGCGAGGCCACACCGACCAGGATAACGTGTGCGAATGCGACTGCCAGATTTGCCGCCCCCTCCCCGTCCCGGGAACTCCCCCTCCTGCCACGTGTCAGTACAAGCGGTGCACGTACGCCAGCAGCGCTGGCTTCTGTGGGCTTCTCCTGTGCCCCAAAACCCCGGGGTCCCTTTTCCACAAACCGGAGTGTATCAACCGCACCTGCCCCTTGTGCAAAGACAAGAAGCTTCCCCGGTGCCCCCTCGAAACTCAGCCCGGGGAACCTGACGTCACCTACCAAGCCTTCGAGTGTACCAACCGGGCAACTGGACGCTGCGGGCCGCCCCAAAAAGCGGATCAAACTCCTCGAGAAGAGCACCTCTCATAGGTCCTTTTCAAATCTGCTGAGGCGAAGCTCAACTTTTATGCCGGCCACTCTTTCCGAGCCAAATGGCAGGACTCCCGGTTCCGCAAGCTCATCGCCACCTTCCCCAAGAAGCAATTGTCTCCGTCATCGACTTCGCCGAGAATTACTCCTTCCAAGTGCAAAACGAGATCCAGTCGATGCATTGGTACAGTGACCAAGTCACAATCCTCGTGCATGTAAGTCTCCTCTTACTTCCATCCTTGTGCACAACTCTTTGCGAAGTTAGACATGAAGATCACAACACCTTCTAAAATGGATCTTCTAAAATGGATCTGGTGGTGTCCACGGTTTAGTATTTGACTCCGTGTCTTTGTTCTTCTGGTGTGAATCTCTTGTAGTTGTTCAGATCTGCTTGGCATAAAGCGTACGTGCATTTGTTGCCTTTTTGAATCTGCTTTCAAGCCCGGGGTTGGTCTTCTTTCAAGTTGAAGCCTGTACGAATTCTGCTAAACAGATTACTAAACCTACGCAAAGTTGCTGCATCTGCCCATTCCGGCTAGTTAGCTTTGATTTCCCGTGGAGAATTCACGCTCGGCTGTCCTACAGTGCATCCAGATGTAGTCGTCTTCTGTCTTGAATTGTTCTCGTGATCCCCAGCACTCTTTACTGATCAAAGCTTCTCCTTGTTTCTGCATATTACCTACCGGCATGCCGAGCTGGCGGTTGATGGGCGGGAGAGCACGACGAGCACCGCGACATCGTCAAAGAGCTCCATTTCTACATCTCGGACGACAAGGACCATGGCACGGTCTTCGTCCAACACTGCTTGGTCGACGTCCACTATGCCTGGCTCAAGGCGAAGGGGATCACCCTCGACAAGCACGTGTTCTTCTCGGACGGGGCTGCTTCCCAGTTCAAGTCTGCCCACGCATTCTACTTCGACACCCGGCACCTCGGTCTCACCGAGGTACCGGCAGAGTGGAACTTCTTTGAGTCGGGGCACGGGAAAGGGGAGCACGACGGAATGGGCGCTCTCGTCAAGTCGGCACTCCGCAAGTGGCAGTTACTCGATGGTGACGACGCTCCAAGGCTCACCAACGCCAAGGAGGTCGTCGAGCTTCTCCAAGCTCGCCTCAAAACGGCAGCCCCTTCTTCTTTTCCCAGCCGGGCGGATCAGCGGGCCGAAACCGCTCGCTACTTTCACCTCATTGAGATGGACTCCGTTAAGGATCTGCCCAAGCTTTGCTGCAAGACAGTGCCGGGAACGCGGAAAATTCACTCGCTCAAGGGCAGCTCGAATCCCAACAACCCCACTGTGTTGTTTCACAAGGAGCTCTCGTGCTTCTGTGGGCCGTGTCAGGCAGGGAACGACGAGGTCTGTGAGGAAGTTGCTCGGGTAGGGCAGTGGCTGCAAGCAAATCTGGAGCCGACTGGGGACATTCCCGATGCATTAGAAGGAGATGAGGATGAGGGAGCCATCTTCGGGGGTGACTACGACGATTTGTCAGGTTGGTTGCAGCCAGAAGACACGTTTGCGGTCCCTTGTGCTGGGGAGGAAGATTACTATCTCGCACAATGCTCAAAGTCGAGGCACAGGTTGACTGGTCCGGCCACGGATGGTTGGGATAATAGTTTTGAGTTGGGTGATATGGTGGTTGAGTGTATTTATTACGAGTTGCAATCGAAGGTGCGAGATGGTCACAAATACTATCTTCTGAATGACAAGCCGAAAGCATTGTTGTTTTCTCACCTTGTGAGAAGCATTCGGTTTGATATGTTTCCTGAGACGGAGGCAGAAAGACGTAGACGTAGGAGACGAGGTCGAAGTATATACACTCTAAAATTTTAGGACCACGAAAGCATATTGAATAGCTTGGGAGAGATTCAAATTTGATAGCTAAAGAGTGACATCTTGAATACATTATTGCTCTCGCAAATTGTGTCCGCCGACCTAGCTGTGAGCATTGGCTTGTACTTTTGCAAATGCAAATTGCGATGCGGAATCAATTGCATGACCGATTTTTGCCCTCGATGCAAACGTGCTAGCCGACGTACATGTGCAACGTAAATAGCCTCCGAGTCAAGCCTAGGCTCTAGCTACCTTGTTGTTTGCACTGATGCATCGAACTCCCTACTCCATTCTTTATTTCGTGGCACCCTTTGGCTTCATAGAGCCTCGCAAATGTTGGCAAGCGTCTCAAACATGCGTTCGGACGCGATCACATGCATCATTTGCACCGTCCGCGGGCTGCTTTCAGTCCGTCCGCAGCTCAGCCGACGCCGCGCGCGACGAATTTTACGGTGCGGCCGCGACTACCGTCGCGCGAATAATTATTTAATTTGAATTATTTTTACCGTCGGCCGGCGCACGGCGTTACCGAGTTACGCACGCGACGGTTCGAAAATGGGCGATTTGGCCGTGCTACCGCCCCTATACACCATTCGATAGGCTGAGGCGTCGCGCTGTAATGCTTCAAATCAGCACGATCCTCCGCCGGCGTTGGCTGTTTATCAGCCATATCAGGGGGCTGTTGAATTCACACGCTCATCTTTGGATCCTACGAGGGATTTAACAACCCCCACACACAGGCGCCTTCACAAAAGAGTCGCCCTAACGCTCACCAAGCATCTCTTAGTATGAATGAGTTTCCATCACAAGTCAAGAGTCCAAATCAAGTCCAATCACGTAGCTAGGTCTCTAGCTTATGTGGAGTCCTTAATTAGCCTAGGTGATCCCTTCCTCAAACCGACGGCCTAGCTTCAACAACTCCAACAATTACCATCGGACGATCCACACGACTCCCTTTTAATCTGTCCTTAATCTCGATGGTCTCGTATGCGTTCATCTTGATCTGATCTTAATCTGATCTTAATCTACGTGCTCTTTACGTTGGTTGTCTTAATTGATCTTGATCTTAACCACCTTCAGACGTCAATCTTACAGCACATTAAGATCAATTTCGCTTACATCAAGTCCTTAATCTCTCAAACATTAAGACCTTCATCTCGGCCTCATCCGGTCTTGATCTCATCCACATTAAGACCTTAATCTTGGCCTCATTAAGACCAAACGTTTGCATCACACAATAAACCCACCACATTACAATGGTATAGGATACTAGGGCGTAATCAGGACAAATACTCCTTAATCTCAAGAGAGATTAAGACCAAAGACTCCTTAATTTTAACAGAGATAAACACCAAAGACCCCTCGATCTCAACACAATTTGGCCGTCAAAGAGCCCCGGAGCCCCGTATCTTAACAGCCATCCGTTCGTTTCTGCAGGATTGCTGTGTTAACGCTTCAACTATCGGCAGATGACGCTAGCAAGCCCTGTCGTTGCATCTGGATGGATTCCTCGCTCGCCAAGCCCGGGCCCAAGGTTGGTATGATGTTTCACATTCTATGCAAACTTCCCTGAATCCGATAGATCTTCGTGGGCGTTGTCAGGAAGGGAGGCAACGCCAGCTTGATCTGTACAACGAGATATGCTATAACAAGGTGAAGCGCATCGTAGGGTCGCAAAAGCAGGCCATAGTGTTTATGCATTCGAGAAAGGTCAATATGGGCGTGTTGGGTGTTGACTCAGACTGTGACGTCACTGAGAATCCGCGATTCATGTCGTCTTCATCTCGGGCCCCTTAAAATATGTGGCGGTGTAATGCTGGCGCTCAAATTTCACGGTGTAATCTGTGGTTAAATATATGAGTCGGTGTAGCGGTTGCCCGTTGTCGTCCCCTGCACAACTTGGCGACCTTATCGTTGCTTGACGCCAGCCGATGCCTTGTCAACACACATGTTGTTGACCTGCAGTGGCATGAGCAAAACGTCTGCTCGCGCTCATTATGGATCGCGGAGACACACGCCGAGTTTCACAGCGATTTCACGCCGGGTTTTAGGGGTTTTGGGTGCGTCTTGAGTCGTGCATTTATGCATGATGAGGCATGTTTGTAAGGCCCGGCCTCTCCTCCCCGCCCATATCGGTCATCATTTTCCTCCAGATGTTTGGGCGGGCTGGGCGCCTCGAAATTGACTCTCATGGCCGTACTAATCACAAAGTACTACAAAACGCCGGGCTAACAGAACTTGATGATGCAGCAACTTCCGCTCAAGAGTAAACTCGTTGGAACGCTGCGCGACCATTTGAACGCAGAGCAAATTCAAAAGGATTGGTTTTAGGGAATTGGGGTTGGGAATGTGTTGAGGGTGTCGTGGACTGTAAGTATTTATGTTAGAGGAGTTTGGAAATTTATAGGGTCACGCTGTTTGGAAAGCTAAAATTTTGCCTGGGGAGAGTGAATCTATGCTAGAGGCTTACTTTGAGGGGTGGTGAGAGGTTGGTAAGAGGGTCGGAAACGAGTATTATAGCAAGTGTGGGTATGGGGAAGAGCACGCGTGCGTGCGCCGAGCAGTCGGCCGTGATGACGTCAGCTAGAGGGGCGCAGGAATAGGGAGGTGTGCATTGTAAGGGGTTGTTTTCGGTAATTTTATGAAGTGTAAATTCGAGACTGCCAGAGTATAACAGAATCTGGGGACTAGGGTGAGGGCTCTAAGGTGTATGTGGCAAGGGTTTGGATTCTTAGAATTCGGTGATTATAATCAGCCGATTATTTATGAGTAGGGTTTGGACCGACTTAGGGGTTTCGACTCAGTGAACGCCGACATGCGTGCAGGGAGGTTAGGCGGTTGAGAGGACCGCCAGTGTGAGCCGTAGATGGGTAATCGCACGGCACAGTTGATGTGAAAGTGTGATCTAGGCTATTGAGCCTAGTAGTGTGTGAGTTAGGCTAGTGAGCCTAATAGGCTATTGAGCCTAATGGAAGGAGAGATCCGTAAGACAATAGTAAGGAGAAACAGTATTGTCATACATCATTCTAAGAGAAGTTTGTGGAGAGAAGAAAGCCGCTTGTAGGCGCTTCGGTGTTCCTCTTAGGATGCATGGCTGCCACCAACGAGTGATGAGCCTGAGTGTCGGGCACTACGGTAAGACCCGATGACGTGGGAAACCTACACAAATCTAGCCCAATCTGAACATGGATCGATTAGGGCGGGTCGGAAGGAGGCACCCGGGCAGTCTGTAGGGTCGAAGATAGCGAGGGAGAGTTGGGGAATCAGCCGGGAGAAGAGGTAAAGAATAATTTGAAAAGGGAACAAAATGCAAAAACGGGAATGGTCTTACTTGTGCCTGGGGGGCCCGGGGGGTTTGTCGGGGGTTGGGGGTGACGAAACGGGCGGGTTCCGGGGCTGTAGGGTGCTCGGGGTGCTTGTATCGGGGCCTTTTGCCAACTGCATAACCAAATAAAGGTTTGCATAAGGGTTAAGACTGAATTCAACCTTGGTAAAGGCGCCGTTGAGCGGGTCAGACAAGAGTTCTAGGGGTTTAGGGGGTCCCCCGGGCAACCAGGCCATGGAGCCGGTCGATGCCGGCGGCCGAGGGAGCCTCGGAGGCCCGCATATGAGCCCCGTGAAGTGTAGAGGGGCGCCGGTAAGAGCGGTGTCCTGGGTTGGAGAGAAAGTCACTAGAATATGTGTTTTAACAAATGTACAGAGAATAAAGGAAAAGGCCTGGAACGCAGGTCTGATGCGAGATCAATGAAGTGAGAATTAGGTTTGCACGTGGCTTTCCGGGGTTTTCTATTGGGTGGCCACGTGTCACGTGTTGCCGTGTCCGGTCAGCGGAGCGTGTTACGGAGTAAAATTGTTGCAAACTACCGGATTGCGCACATTTTGCGCTTTTTGCCAGGCTGCCGTGGTCTAGAAAAACACGTCTAGACGGGGGTCACAGAAGGGGAACGGTGTGCGCATAGCTGCACTTATTCGAAGTTTGGCAGCACAAGGATTGAATTGAGAACTAAGGTAAGCGGCGCGGCTTCGGAGGAATTTGCAGTGTCTTTTGTTCTCGTGGCAGCTTTCGAAGGAGTCGACCGCGGTCTCAGAAAGCGAGACACTTGAAAGCCTTCAGAGGGAAGGCTTTCGGATAGCCGCGCGCGCAGAACTGTCGAAGAACAACTGACGGATTTTGTGGAAGCCGGTGACTGACGATTCGCGGAGGCAGTAGCGACAGAGCTCACCTTAAATAAGAATGCGGCCTTCGCGTGTGCCGAGCGGAAACTCCGCCAAGGAATGTGGAGGTACCAGTTCAGGGCCTTTTGGTGTGTGGCCGAGTCGAGAAGACGTTTCTCTGAAACGGGTCCCTTTTGAGAACACAATGTCCAGAATCCCCACAGAGCATCGGAGATTTCTCAAGTATTTCGAATGCTGAGGAAAATAGAGTCCTACAATTTGAGCCCCGTCTGCAGAGACTCGCGGGAGCCGTGCCAAACACCAAACCCGTCGTCAGAAAAACGTTTGAGAAACAAGGGCTGAGGTAGTCCGTCTCATGAACACTTGTCCTGAAGCAGCTGCTGAAGTGCCATCATGTATAAGCAACAAAAAACTACTGCTACTGGAGTGCTGTGCTCATAGCTACACCCTTTACTTGCTGGTACATCTCTGCGCCAAATTCCGTATGTAATCAGCCTCGAGTACCCACTGAAGATGACTAAGGTCTAGCTCCAGACGTGCTCCATGAAGCTTCAGGCGTCCTTCCAGCAGGCGGCGGATCCGCATTAGAGCGTGTATGATGTTAATACTAGGGTACAACGAGACGACGTCGAATTGGAACAAGAGCACATCCTGTGGGAAGGTTCGTGCATTTAACTTGACCAGCAACTGCTGAGAGTCACGAAGGTGAGAAAAAGGCGACTGAACGACAGTTTGAAACTCCGAGTTCAAGATTCATGACGTGGCACTGGTGATGTAACCGGTGGCACTACAGATCGGGCGTCCAGCAGCTGATTGCTTATGCAGCTTCGGCAGAATGTAAAGGTAGCAGAGACGCCACCCAGTTGGGGGGGCTTTCAGCATGAACTTGACCGTTGATTGACCGAGTTGTCCATCTGCTGCGTGAAATTGTAGAATCTTTTTCAATTCGGCAAGAATGCGGGGGAAGTCCACAGAGTCAACCAATTGATAAGTGTCCTTGTCATTCAGGTGCTTCTGAGCAAGTTGTACGTACTCCGTTTTGTCGAGGATGGTAGGACCGGGATTCTTGTCCGCCGGCTTGATGACAATCGAGTCGTTCTTTTTTAGATCGAGCAAGGCGTCAAAAGCGGCTTTTTGAGAATTTTGTGGGTACGTACATGATTCTTGTTGAAGCAGTCTCGAAGAATCTTCTCACAGTGTTGAATGTAGAACTCGAGTTCTTCTAGGAGTGCCGGTTGGCGGGGTAGAACTTGAATTTAGGACGGCCGCTACATAAACTGGAAACCGATGCGCGCGCTGCGTTGCTAGTCGGTGATGGACTTGTCGAAGGTCTCCTAATCCAAGGGGGGCGGGTCTGGGATGAAGCCTGGGCTTAGGGTTAGCGCTTCTTTATGACTCTTTTTAAGAGGAAGACTGGAGCAGTTGTGGACACCAAGTTGGTGATCAAATTTTGGACGGTGAAGACCTTCTGTCTGCCAAACAAATATAAGACTCTTTGATGTAGGTTGTCGACTGAACCGGTGTCGTGTCGACAACGAACCCGTTGCTTCTTGGCTGGGGGCTTCATCGAGGCGGGAGAAGAAAAAACAAAGGCTCCGAGATGGACGGAGAAGACTCTAAGACAGGCGAGCGAACAGAAGTACAAGGAGCATACGAAGCAACATCAAGGAGCAGAAGCGGAAGCAAAAACTTTGAAGGAGCAGAAGCAAAATTGGAAAAGCAGAGATCCGCCCCGACCCTCCACCAAAAGATCCATCCTGTCGCGCGGGGGGCCGCGGCCGTCGCGCTCGGAATTAGCGCTCGTCGTTGTGGGAGCGCAGGCGGTCGTCGAAGCGGCCACCGTGGCGGCTGCATGTCGTTGTAGTCACGGCCGCAGGAGCTGCGCGGGCCGCTTTTTGTTGTCGTAGCGATGCGCGAGCGGACGCCAGAGTGACCGTCGCGGCCGCGCTCGCGTGCCAAGTCGCGGCGCAGATCGGAGCTGGTGTGTCCGTACCCGGTGCATGCGCGCTCGTCGTTGCCGCGGCCCGGGTGGAACGACATGTTGCGGTCGACATCCATCGGGGTCGGTAGCAGTGGGGAAAGGTCTCTGCTGGAACGCGGCTGCGGGAGATTCCGTATACGCGCTCGCGCGCGCGCTCGCGGGGGTTGGGGAAGCTGCGTTCATTGTGGTGGCTCGGGTTGAAGTTGTTGCTCTCGAGCGCGCGCGGCCGCGGGATGCAGGGTTTGGCTCGTTCCCCGCTAAAGTGTGGGGCTGAGTTTGAGTTGGGGCTGGGTTTGGGACCGGGTTTGGGGGTGGGGGTTTGTAAGGGAGCGGGTTAGGGGGCGAGTGGGGAGCGGCGTTCGTGCGTTTGCGTTTGTTGAGATTCACCTTGTAGGGGACTAGAATTGTGTGGTTTCACTCGTCATCGGGTCTTATCGTAGTTGCCCGG
>DF237999.1:0-15947 GCA_000708835.1 Klebsormidium nitens | reverse complement strand
ACAAATATCGTGAGACCTCCCGCGAAAAAATAGGGGATAGAATTACTGCTAATTATCCATGAATTATAAAAGTTTTAATTAAGTCTTTACGGGTGCAATATTGTTTTTCGTCATGAAATAACCGTGCCCACCCATCCACCCTTTGCAAAATTCAATTTTTTTTTTAACTAGATCGGGATCACGCAGAACCCCTGTGTGGTAATGGTCTTCATTCCCACTTCCATTACCGACCCGCGCAGATCCCCGCTAAACTTTTCAGAAACCTTCGATTTAGTTCTCATATTCGGGGAGACCATTCCCGAGTGGGGAGGGCGGGGAGGGCATTTTTTCAAATTTATTTAATCATTCACCCCCTTCCGAAATATTTTTTATAAATATGCCCTCCCCGCCCTCCCCGCTCCCCACTTCTCTCTCCCCACTTACACAAAAATAATAAGAAATAATACATTATATTACATTAAATACTCCTTTGCCTTTTACCTGTCTTTTACAAAATGCGGATGCTTTACAAACGGGGCGTTATTGATACCGTTGGTCGAAATAGGTACTTTTGGATGCGGGGTGGTCCTAATTTGCTAAAAATTTTCTGGAATGCATCATACAGTGGAGTTCCTTTGTCCAATGAAAAATTGTAGTCGCACCTATCGTTATACACCAAATTCAAATCCCTGTATGCAGATGCTAACCGAACGGGGCTCATTGACGTATGACCGTACGATGTAATATTTGCAAAAAACAGCGGAAGCGAGTGGAATTCGTCGTCCGTCAATTCTTTCATGATTTTAGAATGCCACCCCCTAAAAAATTGCAACCTTTTATACAGCAATGAATGTTTTACCAAATACTGAAAGTACCTATACTTGTTTTCGTCTTGATTTTTGATTTTTTCAAGAACTTTGAGCATGTCGGAAAAACACTCCATGGTCATAGCCTTACTTTCAAGCATTTTCAATATCAGCACTTTATCAAAGCCATTAATCACGTCTTTATCGAGAAGTGCTATCATGGGATTTAGCCGAATTTCGGTTTCCAGCCGTTTTTTGACTATTATTTCGTAAACGTCGTACGGAAGAGCCTGCTCGACCTGCTCAAATGTCAAACTCATTTGTATATCAAATATTAAAAACGGCATAGATTAGCCGCTTATGGCATCAAATGGATATCGTTAAAGTCATGCGTGACTCATCTACTTTCTTTGTTGCACGCCACAATTGCTCTGCTATCACATCTGCATAATCCGTAACGCCCGCGTCATTCAAAATTTGGATAAATCGTTCAATAATCAGACTCTTCATCGGAGTTGCCGGCGTATATTTGAACTGGGCTGCCACTTCTTTGTCGTCTTCAGTCCGTACCACGATATGCTGACGTTTGATGTCGTGTGCACTCAGATACTGTTCGACCTTCTTTTGAATTGCGCGCGCGCTCGCGGTGATTGGAGTCAATCTCTGACGGAGATCCAGCTCTTTCTTCCGAATAGGCACGTAACTTGACACGAGTCTGTCTAGATCGTCGATAACGGGATCAGGTTCAGTACCGAACTCCATCTGCTGCCTTATGCATGAAACGAGGTCGTCCATCGACTGGGATTTAGCCATTTACGAAAGCACTCGCGTTTGCCTTGGTAAATTTCAAAAGTTTTTCAGGTATTATATGAATTCCAATTTTGAACAAAAATGAAAACTATTTAAAGGCAAGACTGGTTACAGAGTCAGAGTGGTACGCCAAAAAAAAAATTGAATTTTCCAGGACTCCCCGAATATTCAAGCAACCCGAGCAATATCAGCAAAAATCATGGATATCAAGACCGTCTATAACGCCCTGCCGCGCGACCTTTTTGAGGATATCTTGACAAGATTCAAGCGGCGTCAGGCACACAAGCTAGATTGTATGCTAATTTACATGGATTACTCTAAGGATAACTCCGATTGGCACCGCTTTGTTCAAACGAACGAAGAACTAGATGGGGAAGAGTACAAACTTGCAAAAGTCGAGAGAAAGCTTGGTTATAGCATGGACCACGTGCTTGAGGACATGCGGTACACATTTAGACGGACTCCTTATGTTGAATCGGATGATGACTCTGACTCTGATGCAGAGTCTATTGCGGATTCGGAAGACGACTATTTATCGGATTACGATTACCAAAACTTTCAAGCGGACAATGACGAGTATGTAGAGGACTCGGATGATGAATTTTGATTTTTTTTGTCTTATTATTCTATAATGGGACCAACAAATATACACTTCTCACGGTCGTCTAGTCCTGGGAAGAAGCTCAAAGTCGAGTTTACTTACCAAGGAAAACAGAGGACTCTGCATTTTGGGGCGACCTCTTATCAGCACTACTACGATCGCACCGGCTTGCTGCCTAAGAGTCAGAATCACAAAGACCCGGTGGAACGGAGGGCGTACTTCGAGAGACATTCAAAAGTTTTAAACAAGGAGGGAAAGCGGGTAATCAGTGATCCACTCTCTGCGTCCTACTGGGCATACAAATATCTTTGGTAATATTGAGCATCTACCCAATCATTTTTCTGAGCCAAATGTGCTCGATTATAGGCGACATAATGGAGAGTTATCAGTCTGGTACTTAACTGCGACGGATTTGTGTCGTGTTGAAATATACACGAGGCTTCCGCCCTGTACCCCAAAAAAGTGGTAATGTTCTTAATTGCCTGATCGAGCAACATCTGGCGGTTTAAATCCTTCATTTTTTTATGTTCTTAGTATATCAAGAGATACAAAGAACCATGGATACCCTTCTGGATTCTGATAATCCAGACTTCCCTAGAGACCTGTTTGACAGGGTCGCAGATTGCTTCCCGATCAAGCGCTATGGAAAGTTTATGCACTGCATGTTCGAAGACGACATGAGAAAGAATCGAACCCAGGCAAAGATAGCGGAAATGTCCGATGAACTTCGCGAGCACTTTCTAAAGCATGACTGGGAGTGGAATTTCAAAGAAGAACTGTCCATTGTCGACACGATCCACATCTTTCGAGCAGCGGCGTCTGTGTACGGACTTATGATTGCAAGGACTCAAACTACCTATTACGGCAAACAGAAGAAGTATTTCTACATCGCCAAAGCTGACCAGGTGGTCAAGCGCATACCTTACAAAAGCTTGAAGTTTCAACACACGCCAATCAGCCTGACTTTTAAATGACCATATAATAAAGAATGGATTACTTTGTCGCCAGCGGCTATCTAGAGGATTTAGAAGACACAGTGGCTGTTGATGCCCTTCACGGGGTGGTCAGCACCAGCAATATCACGTCTTGCAACAGCGATTTTGTCTTTACTGAGTCTTACCAGGCAGCGACGACCCTTCTATATTCTTCTAACCTGGTTTCTAGCAACATCCAGACGACCGTCTTGTCTTCTCACGATGCATCCTTTTCCAACCTGACCTTCCAAGCAGGTTCTGGAAGTAACTTGGTGCTCCAGAACTTGGCGAGTGGCACTGTCGACGCAAGTGACATTCAGACCAGCACGCTGACCTGCACGAGTAATCTTCTTGCGTCTTCTGTGCTTGCGAATTGTCTGGACGCCAGTACGATCCTGAGCAGTAATATTTACTTTCTGTCCCAGATTCTAGACAGGTCGAACGTACCAATAATTGATTCAAATTCCAAAATTGATTGGAGTTCACTGAAAAACATACCAGAAGGAGACAACGGGCTGGATCTTTTCAATCTGGCTCAGTCTGCTTTCGATCTAGCGTCTTTGGGTTATGATTTATACAATTCTCTTAAAGATTTGGTGAGTCCAGAACCGAAGATCCCAAGTGATCTGAAAGATGCCTTAAACGATTCGTTAGGAGACTCAAATGATACGCCTTCTAACGCCATAAATGTCGCTTGGGAGCGAGTCTTTCGACGCCCTCTAGCCGCTTCCAACTATTCCATTGGAGTAAAAAATGACTTATATCTTTCTGACCTGTCAAAGGTTTACCGGATCCCCTCTGGTGGTTTTTCGACTAACAACGGATCCCTTTACAACACGACTTCGGGGTCTAATTTGCTGATCGACATGACAACAGAGACGCTCTACCCTCTAGCGATTTCCATGGGATCGAATCAGTTCTCGACGTCAAACGTCCAATTAGGACCTGTGAGTGTCGGCAGCGCCGGTATTTCAACACTCTCAAATGTACCGTTACTCATTAACGCCGCTGTTAACATCAGCACAAGTATGAGTACCAGCAACATCTCAGCCCAATTCATCTCCGCCTGTAATATCACTAATCAGATTTATTCCTCTAACGGTTCGAACGCAGGTGCTCCTCTTTCCTTAAGTAGTTCATGTAATCTCAATCTAACCTCTTCCAACTACCTTCTCATGACTGCTTGCAATCTAAATATTAGTCAGAGCAATTTCACCTGGATTCAGCAGACCTCGAATCCAAACCCATTCCAATCCCCGTATGCCACAACAGGCGTTTCCTTAAATAGTTCCAATATCGTGCTCAAAAACCTGCAAAGTAATCAGACGACGCTCTTCATTCAAGACCCTGCCTCCTTCAAAATGCTCTTTTCCACTTCCAACGGATCGAATGTTACCAACAAGACGGTGCAGATCGACTCGAATCAAAGCCTGACAGGTCTGTGCAACGTCCTTCTGACTGGCGAGATACAGAACAACTCTGTATATACTTCGACCAATTCGCTCGTGGTCAACAGCAACCTGACGACCGGAAAAGACGTCAGCGTAGGCGGTGTGGTGAGAACGAACGTGATCCAACTGGGGACTGGAGGCTTGCAGGTCACCGGTTCTTACACACCAGGCATCTACGGATACAACGGAAAGCTTCTGTTCAGTGAGCAAGACTCGATGGTGCTGGGGGACATGTCTAGTGGAGTGGTTAACATGCCTTCTCTGAACCCAGCTGGTTACACAAAACAGTACCTTGCAAACTCCTTCTTCAACTTTTAGTTTTTGTATGCTTCTATTTAAAGGACGCAAAGCAATGTCTGTTTCTTATGCGGGGTCTGCTGCACACAGCACAACTGCCTGCAACATCGCGATGACAACAGGAGCTAATCAGACTGGATCTATGATCCAGAACGTTGCTCCTCCTAACACTTTCGTCTGGGGTTTCACCTACATCACAGGGTCTAACAATTCAAACTGCACGTTTGGATGGGGTGATTCTAACAATGCTTTGAGCATACAATTGAACCATCCGGCATCAAATATTAAACTTTTGAACAATTCGACCCTTCTTACTCAGTGCAATTCCCTGCCGATCGTCCCATATCAGAGCAACATAATCCAGGTCAAACAGTCTGTGTCTCAGGTCAAACTGTACATCAACAACTCGCTACAGTTTGCATATGCCAATCCAGAGTTCAATCCTGTCACTGGAACGTTTCAGATAGCCTGCTCGACTTCGAACGTAGCCGTATCCAATCTGATAGATGACATAGACATCTTACCTGTGTTCACCGTTAGCAACGCTGCAGAGTTCCTTCAGCCTACAATTCTGACAGATGTCATGGTTTCTGGATCAGTATCCGCGAACTTGGTTGGATGCTCGAACTTAAATGTGGCAGGGGTGTTTTCTGCACCATCTTTGACTTCGCTTTCAAACCAGGTGCAGGCGGTATCGAATCAGGTTTGGGGTCTCTCCAACACCATAAACACCGTAAGCACTCAAGCATCTTGGACATCCAATACGGTAGTTTCATTATCTAATCTGACCACAGCTTTTTCCAACGATATCAACGCAAAGAATGTGTGGTCAAGCAACGCAGCGACAGCCGCTCAGACGACAGGAAACTTTTGTTCCAATCTGATTCCGACCTTTGTCACGTCTAACACTTTCTATCCCCTTCGTGCTTACGACTCAAACACTTCTACTTACTGTAGTAATCAAATTAATACCCTTGCTTCTACTGCTACGATCACGTCCTTCTCAAATTCCATTTACAGCAATGCAATTTTTGGAAGCAACACGTCTGTTTTTGGCAGTAATAGTTTATCAAATTACAGCACGAGCAATACTGTTTTTGCTTTTATCAACTCAAATGTTTCTCGAGATACTTTTGGAAGCAACACTAGTGTTGCAACGTCTAACAGTCTGGTCGCCCTTAGCAATTTCTCGACAAGCAACTTCTACTATGCCAGCAACAATCTAGTCGCCCTCAGCAATTTCTCGACAAGCAACTTTTACTACGCATCGAATCTAGGAATCTACTGTAGTAATTCAACCGTTTTTTCCTCGAACACCTCCGCATTCTCTTCCAATCTTGGAGTATTTTGCTCGAACAACACGAGCAATTACAGTACGAGCAACGTGTTGTTTGCTCTAATCAACAGCAACACAAACCGCTCTACCTTTGGATCGAACACAAGCGTCTTCGCCAGCAACATCGGCATCTTCTCCAACAATAGTCCAAGCAACTATCGGCTTTCTTCTGTGGCAATCGATTACAACTCTTTAACCAATCAACCTTCCTTCTCGACCACCACTGGTCTGGCAATCGGGGCGGCGACCATTTCTTCACTCGGTGCTCTTGGGTTTGCTGGCAGCGAGATGTTTTCGAAAGACGGTTAACTTACAGGTATACTGCAGTCAGCCAGTGATGCTGCTCACAACGCCATCAACCTTGCTTCTGGTTATCAGAAACTTTCTTCATATTTGGAGATCGGTTCTGCGACTAGTCGCTACGAAGATGGTAGGATTACATTTAAAAGCAATGTCACGAGCAACCTTGTCTTAACCTACAGCAATCTCGCAACGTTAAACCAAGCGTTCTCTTTAAATGGTTTGATTAACACCACTTCCACGAGCATATCCAATATAACAAACGTAAGCGTCTCCTCAAATTTGACAGTCTTAGGAAGTACTACAGTATCAAATCTCACCTGTACAGGTCTGAACATGAATAATCCTGCAACCGTTAATGTTGTTTCATCATCTCTGTACTGTCCTTCTCTAAATTCGAATAATTTCATGCTCAATACCTACGGTGTAAACACTAGTGTAAACTATACAGCAGCGTTCAACGGTTTCTATTCGTATTCAAACGCCAGTATGTCAAATTACGCGGCAATGGGTCTCTTTGGATCACCATTGGTTCTGGGACGTTTAACGCCTGTGGGAACGGAAACTTTGGTATCAAGACAACGAGTCCGACCGCTACACTAGATGTCAACGGAACAGCAAACGTCTCATCGACTCTAACTTCGGCAACTCACAGTAATTCGGGCAACCTTCAAAGTTCTTATGTACTGTCCTCGACACATAGCAACACAAGCAACATGAACGTCGGTGGGACTCTCAACGTCAACGGTACTCCTTCAGGTATGACGCGAAAGCAATGGATTAATATGAGACTTGGGAATTGGAATATCTCGGGTAGTAATTATTTCTTGCTGGCAACTTCACCCAACAAAGACGCTGGGAACAGTGCTGGAGGGTTGCGTATCAGCGGAACTTTGGCCGGGTTGTTTACGGCGAACTTATGTCAGATCGATGCAACCATCACCTGTCGTGGTGGAGTGTCCTTCTTGGGTACGGGTTTCGGAGCAATTTCTGAAGCACAGAAATGGTGTGATATTATAGTGTACAACAGCAACAACGTTCAATATCAATACCTGTTGTCAATTAATAATCAATTCAGTGGATTCGACCTCGATGTAAGTTGTGGAGATGCTGGTCTAGGGACAGTTCTTCAAGAACCAACCGCTACACCATTCTACAGTAATCTCGTTTTCAATACATCGAATACTTCTTTGGGTTCAGTACTTTCAAATCTTCAGATCAAGACGGAGACATCAAATTCGCTGACTACGATAAGTTCCAACACTTTCATCAATGGATATATTCAGGCGTCGAACGTTCTAAGTACATCTGCGACCATTTCGAACTTAAGTGTAAGTGGCACGATTACACCCGCCGCCCTTTCGATGAGTACGAATCCATTATATATTCAGAATGGGAATGCTGGTATAACTTACGCCAATGTCGCTGGCACAGGGCAAACCATTGATGGAACTGCTGTTTACGGGTGGCAAGGTGGGGTACTAGGATACGTTGCGAATGGGTCGAATTTCGCACCTGGGAGAAATGGTATCAACGGGACATTATATTGGAATTACTCAAATGTCGGAATTAGAACGAGTAATCCTGCGTATCCTCTCGAGATAAATGGCACATGTGTAGCAACGATGTTCGCTGGAAATTTGAGTTTTGGATATCTTACATCTGTACCAGCATTATGTAGTAATACAAGTCCTCAGGTGTTATACGGATCGAATACATCTTACTGGGCGTCGAACGCCCTTGCTTCTGTCGCGAGCAGCGGGAACTATGTGTGGGCGTCCAACGCCCTCCGATCGAACGTCAATAATGTATCGTTCTCGAGCAACGTCTCGGTCGGTTTAGGTCTTACAGCAGATTCAGTCTTAGTAAATAATCAGCTTGTTAACAACAGTATTAATGCTTATGCTGGAGTCTCCTCGGGGGCAGATATCGTTTCTTCCTCAGCAGGTGCAAATAACCTTGGTACTTCTGGGTCGCCCTGGGGTGGATTAAACACTCTTACGGCATCACTGGGCGATGCTACGATGACGACAATGAGAAATAGCGGGGTCATATCTTTGAACAGTGCTGATGGTGATAAAATAGTCCTAACGTCAGTTGGAGCGAATGCTAGTAAGATTACACATTCGGCAGGATGGGGCATCAACTATTACGCGGGTTATAATACGGGAACAAATGGAGTACATAACTTCTACACGTCGTACAATGGTGGTTGGTCAAACAATCTTCAGATTTCATCACAGTTTGTCAAAATTAATGGAACGTTGTCAAACACTGGTAATGTTAATGTAGGGGGAAGTTTGAAGACCACAAACCTTATAACGAATAACAATATTTGCATGCAAAATACATATGGGTCGATTGGCATGATTCACTACAGCGATGGTGCGACCTACTATCATTTATGTACCAATGCGGGTGATTCTTCTGGTTCTTTCAACAGTCTACGCCCTTACATTGTCAACATGTCTACAGGCGACGTCAATATGGCAAACAGTAAGATTACTATGGTTCATTCGTCTGGAAATTTAATAGTCAGTGGCGTGCTTGGTGTAAATCAACAGGCGGATACTGGTTATGGCAAGGGAATTCGATACTGGGATCAAAATGACGCCAATACGGAGTGGATATATGTGTCAGTCTGGAGCGGGTAAATCTGCCGCTTCAAATACTGCTTGTTCTTCCTTGGACGGAAGGACATCACACCATATCCGTATGCGAGTTGGAAGCGGGGCAAGTCAAGGTTTTATATGGGAAAATGCTGGCGAAAATTGTCTTATGAGTCTGACAGCAGATACAGGGAACTTATATGTTAGAAATTTGATTCAGAGTTCAAACATTACAGTAGGTCAAACGTTGAACAGTGCAACACATTTTAACTCTGGGAATTTCTACAATGGTGGCACTGGAACGTTTGCTGGTCAACTGACTCTTAGCAACGGTCTCGCCGTGAAACAAAACCAATGGATTATCTCATGTGATAACAACAATCGTATCTATTTTGCTCAGAATGCTGATACAATCTTTTCGGCGAGTAATGGTACGTATTCGTTTTATGACAAAACTGGTGGTGCTTATTCTATGCAACTTACATCTAACCTTGGATGGCGAAACCCGAATGCAGACCCTGGTATGCTTATATGCACCTCTTATGGTACACCATCGACCACCACCGACCTGTACGGTTTGGGACAATTTGCAAATGGTACAGTGAGAGCAGTCATATCAGGTTCATTCTCAGCAGCGACCTTCAAGATTTGTAAACCTTCTAACTCAAACCTCTTATCGTTCACCGACTTAATGACGGTCGATGGTCTCACAGCGACATGCTCCGCTAGTAATTTCACGGCAGGAAACAACATCTCTTGCGGAAATAATGCGACCATATCAGGAAAGATAAACTGTTCGACTTATGACAACGCTGGTGGAAATATCACGTTCAAAAACGGGTCATCTACATCTAACATGACCCTTTACGCTGATGGTTCATGTTCTATCAGGGGCGGGACTGTGATTTCATTAGCACAGATAAGTTCGAACGTGTTCTCATCTGACGCTACATTCAGTCATGTTAATAACCACAATTCTACAGGGTACATGGCTACTCAGTCGTCAAGTGGTCTGACCACCATCAATGCGACGAGTGGAAATGCTGTACGAACTGCAGTAAACGGAGCATTGACAACTTCTCACTCTGCGAATGGATTTCAGATAGGAGCGGACGCTTTTGCAATACCATCATTCAATCAAGTCGGTAGCACGCCTGTAATCATTTCAAATCTTGGAGGGTACATCACATTCACGACAGCAACACAAGGCTACTTAGATACTTCTCAGATTTGGAGCGGTGGTACTAGTACTTGTATGGGGGAACTGAAAGTTTTTATGAAGACAGCGGTTATCAATCCTGTGAGTTGTATGCTTACCATCAATATTTCGCGTCTTTCGGGGCAGACCGCGACATTCGTCCAACAGTCATTCTACAATAACGGAATGAGTATCAATAACTACAGCATTCCAAGTGGGTCGAATGGTATAGTCTTTAATCTTAATGCTATAAGCGGAAACCCTACGGTGTACATGAATTACGTCTACACTGGAATCCTTTAAATATCTCAACTTACCTTAATGATACCCTCAAAGGAAGAGTGTTGCGTCGAGTGCCAGGAGCAGAATCCCTTCTTTAAAGTCGGTGGAGGCGTAGTCGGCAAGTTCGCCTACACGAGAGAGACGCCGTTCATTCAGCCTTTCGAAACCATCGAGAGCCCTTGGGCAGACTTCATCAAAGCCGACAGCATGGATACGAACATCAAGAAACTTTTGAAACTGGCGCAGAAGTATCGGAAGGAGACCGCGGAAGAGAAAAGAAAAAGGAAGAGGAGGAGAAGGTTGCTGTGCACTTAGGTGAGCAAGAGGAAGTGAAGCCGAAACCAAGACAGAAGAGTACAAGAGAGGAAAGACCAAAACCGAGGTCAAGTGCTAGAGGAAAGGAGAAAGTAATAGTCTTAGACGATCCGGAGGAAAAGCAAGAAGAAACGGGAGGAGTGCTTACAAGAGCACAGTTGGAAAGTTACCAGAGTCGATGGAAATCAATCAACGCCTCTAGCCGAATTTCCAGGATTGAAAAGCAAGAGATTCTCCTAATGGAGTCAGCAAGGCTGGGAATCCTAACTGAAAGCAAAAGAGGATTCCAAAATGTTGACCAAAACCTTTACAGAAAGTTGAACGAAAGGTTTGGTACAAATTTCGCACCAAAGAAAACAGGTCTTCGCATGAAAAGATGAACAGGGTCAACGCCTAAATAAATATCTACAATCAATTTATAAAACATGTCGTATCCCTCTGTCCTTAAATACTATCTTGAGAAGCTCGACAACGTTTCTAGGAATACTTTCCTCCTGTACCCTCAAACTCCCGTTCAGGCTAACTCTGGGGATACGATTTCCATCACCCTACCTGAGAAAAGCATCGTGAACCTGGATGCGTTCACGCTTTACGCAACTCTAACGACTGGTGCTGGAACAACTCCTCCAAGAAATGTAGAATCTTTGATCGATCAGGTCACCGTCCTTGTCAATGGAATTGCTGTTGCCCCAGGAGCTACAATGACAAACTACCTTTCGACCGCTTTGATAGATTGGTATGGTGCCGACAAGACTCCTCAGAGGAAACTCATGCAACTCGGTTCAGATGCGGCAGCGGTTGCAGCGTTAGACACGGCTGGGTACAGCAAACCGATTGCCATCTCCCATTTCCTTGGCTTCCTATCAAGCGCGCAACCCAGGTATTTAGATACCAGCATTCTTGGTCAGGTGAGACTACAGATTAAGTTGGCTTCTAATGCGGTGCTTGTAAGTCATGCAAGCTCTACGACGAAGACATGGAACCTCAGCGCTATTCAAGCTCTTTGCCAGGTGGTTAGCATCGACGATGGTTCTTACTCTCAGATCGTTCAGCAGAGACTGAGCAACGGTGGAGTGAAAATCCCTTTTAAGTATTATTTGAACTTCCAGGGAAATAATGGAACCGCTGCTCAGAACCTCAGGATGAACGTAAGCTCTCAGAGCGTGGACGGAATTTGGGCAACGTTCCAAGACGGTGCTACTTACACAGGAAACGCTTTAGACACTGTCCTTCGTACGAGCAAATATTTCACAAAGAAGGGCGCTGCAGTTACGGACTCCGTCTTTGCTGTGAACGGGGTTCGCTTCCCGTCCCTGCCTTTGACCCCACCTCAAATCTGGATGGAAAATCTGCACAACATGGGGCTTTCGGCTGATATGGTTGGACAGATGGATTCCGGTTTTGTTACTGTGGGTGGTGGTGTTGATGCTTTTGCAAGCAACAACTTCTGGCATTATTTCAAATTCAACGTCGACAACGACGAAAGTTCTGCAAGATTGAGCTCTGGTCTCGACACCCGTGGCAGCGCGTCCACAATAAATTGGCAAACGACCGGTGGGGGTAGTGACTACCTTCCGACTGTGTTTGTCCAATGCACAGGTATTATGGAGGTGGGACCTAACAGACAAGTGTCGGTGGTCTGGTAATCAGCTTATTTTTATTGTTACTCTAATGTATAAAGAATGGCAGTCGCGTATCGAACACCCCTAGGTAGCATGTTTCCCGAAACCTTAAAGCCTAACGAGCAACCCTATGCACCTGACTTGCCATGACCACAGTGCAAGAATGATGGCGATGCAGCAAGATAAAGTTGACAAAAGCCCCGCGCATAGTCGGGCTAAACATCTTCTTGTCTGCTACACAATCGTCCACCACCACGCAGAAAGAAGGAAAGCCCCACTTATAGATCGTCTTTGGTGCTTCAAAGTCCAGACCGTAGAGCAGTGCAATATCATCATTGCTTAGCGAATCTATGTTCTTGCACTTCAGAAAACGTTTCCAGGCTTCCAATTCCTTTAAGTACTTTTTATATTCATCGACTTCGTGAACCATGTAATCCATGATGTCTTTGAAGCCATCTTCTGTGTACCCTGGGATCACTTCGATCGTAAAGTTTCGAGGCTCCTCTGTCAAACAAGCAGTCTTAGGGTCTCGCGTAAAAGTTGGAGAGATGACGAACACCTTGTCATACGATTTGGCTGCGTCGTACATCAAAAGCCACTCACATATCCTTGTCGTTTTGCCTTGCCCACGCGAGCCAACTAATGCAACAAGCGGATGCAGGGAAGGCATGTACTCAGGCACTTTGCGATCACCATAGGGCAGCTTGTTGTTCTTGATGTCAACCTTAGAGATCGGAAGGCGTTCTGTCTTCATGATTTGTTATATTAGAACATATAAAATGATCTCAGACAAAGTTAGGGAGGAATGGATTAGTGCCATGTGCAGGGATCACCCAAGGATTCCCAGATTTGTAATAGAAGAATTGGCTGACACCTACTCCGCTGACGATGGCGAGTGGTTGCGAGAGAACAAAAAGAAGGGTGAGAAGGTTGCAAGGAAGCAGGCAAAGAAAGGGAAGGGCAAACTCACCGAGGCGGTGGCAGAGCAAGACCCGGATAAGTTCAAGATTATGGGTGCGATTGAGGTGGAACCTGCGACAGAAGAAGAAAACCAAACCCCTCAGATCCAGTTTGAAGAAGAACCAGACTTTGAGATAGTGCAGCCAGCAGAAAACTGCGTCTGAGGTTACTTATTTTTATCTCAATGCATATAAAAATGAGTTCTGATTTACTGGGTCAGAACGTGATGAGACTTTACGGATTAAGCAAACAACTTGAGAATATCAAGCCTCAAATGGCATTCACTGATCCAGCCCTTCTCTCCACGTTCATCAGTTCATACAGAGATACAACAAACATTCTCTCTAGTCTCAGAAAATTTTGTTAAAGTTCACTATTTGTTCCATACTTACACAGTTGAACGTTATGGTCGAATTAATTGCGACGGGACTATTGATCCAAAATCATACTGGTATTCCGTCAAACTAGAAGACTTCCAATAACTGAGGATTAAAATGTGATATTAACTTAAAATGGATGTCAACTTTGCTGCAGGCCGATCTGGTCTTCATCAGCCTTCTCCCTACCCGTTTCAGAATGTAAGCCAGAGCAAACCCTACGATCGAATGTACAAAATCATCCTGAGCTCACTCAATGCCGACGAGGTAAGTGGAACAAAGCATAAGTTTCGCAACGTAAGCATACCGTTTGAGCAGATTAAAGGAAACTGCAGGATATTTGTGTCAAGCTTCCATTTCCAGGACGCTGCAACACTTTATAACTATCCTTTTGACCTCACAATTGAAGAGATTGCCCAGCCGCTTTCTTACGACTCAAGAACCAGAAGTCAGAGCAAATCACTCCTTACTTCTCGCGCATACTCATTCTTTAACGGGAGCCCACAGTATGGGGTGTCTGTCCAAGACTTGAGCATGTTTTCACAAAGAACTTTGACAGTTGATGTTGCCTGCACCTTTACTTCGGTTGTCACCCTGCCTGGCGACTGGGTACTTACCCTCGGGATCATCCAAACCGAATGAAAATCTCCCCTAAGACTAAATGAGTGACCTAAACGTGCATATCAACAGTCAATACTTATTTTTGAGATCAGCACAAACCAACTCCTACGATTCTGTGTTTGAATTTGATACGGACGTCCTGACAGCCATGCCCGAGCACCAAATGAGTCTAACGGTCGTGGACTTCACAATGCAGATCCAATATTATGTGGTAAACAGCCTGAACAATCAGCTCACCTTCACAGCTGTTGCCTCAGGAAGCCCTAGTACCACCATTGGAGTCCCTCCAGGAAACTACAGCTACAGGGATCTCTGCCTGACTGTGAGCCGTTTGTATGCAGGAGTGTCATGCACCTACGACAGCCATACCAACCGCGCTGTCTTCACCTTTGCAACACCCCATGTAATCTCTTTCACAGACAATAGCTACCAAACCTTTGGCTTCAATAGCACAGACATACCCTCTGGAAGCACCATTACTAGCACGAATCAATTAGATCTAAAAGGAGGGGTCAATCAGCTTGTCTTGCATGCAGCAGGAGTCTCCACCACAGCTTGCTGGAACGTGGACAACTTCAGCTCTGCAGCAGACCTAAAGTGCAAGCCCTCCGATGTGCTTGCTGTGATTCCCTTCGACACAGCTCCATTCACCGTCCTGCACTGGCAGAACCCTGGCAACCAATTTGAGATGTTCCTAAATGAGAAGAACATCTCCCGGCTGCAGATCACCATCAGAGACATTTACGGCAATGACCTGACCTATTTGAACCCTTATACCGTCACCTTTTTGGTGCGAATATACAAAAAGAATGTCCAAGATGGACAAAATCGAACGTTGGGGATCTTGAGTGAGATACTGGACTACACAAAGCTCTCCTTAATCAGATCAGTCGCGGATTTAAATTCTTTAGATACTTTATAAAAACATGGGAATATTCGGAAGAATTGGCTCATCAGTCCTCAAAGGTATCCACTCAGCAGGCAAAATCATCCGTCGCATCGGTGACGTGTCAAGCAACGTGGCCAAAACCCTGCATGGGTCGGCGCCGCTTGTGCACGGTCTCGCGTCCGCGGTCGGGTCGCACTTTGGACCCGCAGGTGAGCACGTCGCGGCAAAATTCAACAAAGGGTTTGATCGAGGTGTAGCGATCAAACAATTAGTCGGGAATCGGGCGTCCGTAGCAGGCAGTTTGCTAAGTCCGTAATCTTTGACAGATTCACTTATTTTTATGATTCCTTGTTCCTACTCAACAACGTATTCAAAAGTTGCTGATCCATAAGCTCGCTTATTGCATCAGTTGCAGATTTATTCTTCTTTTTAGCAAGCGTAGCCAGTCTTTTGTTGATCCTTTTGATTTCTTTTTCGATTTCTGCCGCTTGTATTGAACTAGAAATGCCACCGGATCACC
>DF238000.1:0-15928 GCA_000708835.1 Klebsormidium nitens | reverse complement strand
ACACGCCAGGTACACGCTCGCCCCACGTTTCATCAGCCGCTTCAACTGCGAATATGACAACACGTCGGGATTAGACTTCTCATCATCGTCAGAACGTGAACGAGGAAGAGGAGGACTACGCACAGTCAAATGTCTTTTCCCTTTCTGAATCATGACAACACCTTTGCCATAATGTAGAATGCAGTTATACATAGTCATGAGCTCATCCCCCAAGATAAGATCAACCTCGAACAACAAGTTCTTGACGTAGCACTTCACAGGCTTGTGAAACGCCCCTGACTGCACATACACAGTTGCCTCACCCAAGATTTCGCCAACAACGTCATCTGCCAGACGAACTTTCCGAGCAGTAGGACTTACCATTATGCCTGTCTGCTTAGCAAATTTGGCAGAGACGAAGTTCACTGAAGCTCCAGAATCAAAGAGGATGTTGGCCTTTTGAGCAGCTGCCTTACCAGAAAACATGATTCGTGGTAACTTAGCTGAGCCCTTCTGCGAGGCTGCGAGAATCTTCCCTGTTAACAAACCCGCTTCAGCAGACACTTTGTCAGCAACAGAAGCAAGGTACAGGACTCGCAACTCCTTAGGACTTCGCACAACAGACCACGTATTATCTGATTGCAACTGTCGAACCAACCCACCTTTTGGAACTGTCAGCACAACACGATCCTTCAACAAGGGCAATGCATAAGGCATGCTATCACCTACTAACACATAAGCAGACGTAGAAGTAGGGCTATCAACAAATGCAGAGTGCATATGCCTAAGACGTTCAATAACATCCTTAGCTGTACTTGCATTTATCCACACATGCTTGCCTGCCATAGACGATGCCAGAAAGACTGAATTAGGACATACATCTGTAGAGATAGAATCTTCTGAACGATGAACTCCCATTTCAAATGTATGTCCAATAACATTCGAAATATTCAGGAAGTCTTGTTCCGTCAGATCCAATACACAGTTCTCTTGACTAGGCAACTGTCCTACGTTGGCTAGTCTCTTTGAAAACCCTTTTCTGACTTCTTGCCCTTCTTCTGGCCTTGGCCCTGGTTCTTGCTTCCACTGGGAGGAGGTGCTTCCTCGCAGTCACGTGCAATATCGCTTGGCTTGTGGCAGATATGGCACAGACGATTGGCCATATCATTGGCATACTCCTCATCAGTGAGGGCAGCCCCCAACTTGGCCTTGGACGAACGTCCAGAAACACCTCCACCCGAGGCCTTACGTTTTCCAGCCACCGACTTGGCAGGCTGGGACGTCTTACGCTTGGCCAGACGCGCCTCACTCCTGAAGCCCCGCTGACGCCTCCCGGCCCTGCCCCGCCGCGTGTCTCACCCACTGTAAGCTTTGGATCAGGCCCACCTTGGCATGAAGTAGGGGAAGCCTCGGCCCCCTGTACATGTGGGCTATCTCGCCGGGCCCTAGGTTAATTCACCAGTAACGCACCGCCGTGGCCGCCTGAATCGAGTCGTACTCTCCGCGGGGTAGCCCTTCTTTCTCGAGCACCTCCTTCCAGCCTTCGGACACGTCTACCAGCACCTAGTTGTACCAGTCGTCTTCGTTGTCGAATCCCGGGATATCTCCCATTCAATGGGTCCAATCAACGGCTGAACCGCTTGACCCGCCGGTCCATCTCTTTGGGAGTGATCCCTAGCAGGGACGACGGGACTCTAGGTTTTTCCGCAGCGGCGGCTGGGTCCGACTCGCTCTTTGTCGCTGCCGCGCCCCCCTTCTGCTTCACCGACCCATGGGTTTCTGCTCTCCCCCTCCGGTTCCTCAAGGGATAACGCGCTGACCCCAACGCCTTCTGCAGCCAACTGTCGTCCTCCAATTCGTCCTCATCCGGGACCTTGGACCACGGGTCCTTCGCGACATGCTTTCGCCGAAGTTGGAGGAGCTCTTCTGCCGAGATCGCCTCCTCGGTTTCTTCCCCCCTCGCACCCTCAGGCTCAGGCTCTGGCTCAGGCTCCGGCTCAGCTTCATCCACCTTTTGTAATTTCCACTTCCGCCGGCGCTCTTGCTCCTCTTCATCCTCTTGCGCGGCCGCAGCCTCTTCCGGCGGCCCCTCGGCCACCCGTGACGCCTCAACTAGCACGTCAAGCGTGGAAGCAGGGCCACCGGACGGCGCGAGAAGGACCAGGTCCCCAGCCCCTTCCTAGGAGAGCTTTGCACCGGTGGGGTTGGTGGGTTCACCTCAGGTTTTGGCACCGGCGGCTCCTTAGGTTTTGCCGCGGGCTTCCTCCTGGACTTGGACGACAGCTTCTCCTCGCCGGCGGCTAGTTCCGCCGCTGCTGCAGTTGGCGCCGGCCGCAGCATCGACCCAAGGGGTTTGGACTGCGGGGGTGCGAGTTCCCCCATTCCTTCTAGGGGCGTGGGCTCGGGGCCGACCAGCTTGTTCCGCATCGCGGACGCCGGCGGTTCCGGCATCTTCCTCTTCTTTTTCTTGAGGAACCCCGTGATCAGCGCCGTGCCGTACGTCTCCGCCGCTTGCGCCCGCCACTGGTCAATTGGCATCTCGACCGCCTCCCCGCACTTTCCGCTGCGTCCCCGGTTCAGTTTTTGGTCAGGGTTGGGGCCGGCCGTGACCAGCTCTTCGCTGTCCATGGGTTTCTTGGACATCCGGCCTGGCAACCGGACCATCTCGGCGAAGTCTGGTCGTTGGGGTACTCGCTGCTCTCGTCGCTGGCGGAAGAGCTCTAGCAAGTCTGTCCCCACCCATGCCAGCGCCTGGTAGACAAACTCGTACCAGGCCGTGGTCCGAGCGTCTGCCCCTTGCTTCTTGCTTGCGCGTTTCTACTCCAAAACCGCGTGAGCCCAGTAGTTGAGGTACCCGTGGAGCTCGTTGTCCTTGAGCTCGTTCCACTGCGGGTCCTTCTTGCGGTCGGCGCGGGAGGTTCTCCAGCTCGGGTTTTGAGCATTGGGGCGAACAGGTCCTCCGGGTTGCGCAGAAATCCTCTCTCCAGGATGGTCAGGTGGTTCTCCATTTCCATGCGCCCGCGTTCCTTGGGGTTCGGCAAGAAGATTCAAAAATCCTTCCTCCTGGTTAACTCCGTTGCCGTGCGTGAAGGGGCCCCATGAGCCTCCTCCTCGTCCGAAGTTACTTCTGTGCTTGAGGGATCTACCCCCCTCGGCTCTTGGGCACCTTCACCGCCCCCGCTCTGCTCTGCCGGCACTGGCTCCGGCTCCCCTTGCTCCTCCGCTTCTGCCCGCTCCGGCTCCTGGGCCAGCTCTTCCTCCCTTTTCTCTTCTTCTTTTTCTTCTTCTGTCTCTTCTTCCTCCATGGGCGTCGCCTCGTCTTCTGGCGGGGACCCCTTCTTTTCTGGATCAGGGGGTTCTTCTCCTGGATCTCCTCCCGACGCTTCCCCCCCTGCCGGCTGATCCGCGGCGCCCATTTCTTCATCTTGCCCCGCTTCTCCTTCCGCCGGCGGTGGTGGCCCTCCCGCCAGCATGTCCGCAGCCTCCATCGTTTGATCAGAGGGCCTCTGCGTCCGCCGGCGGCCCAAGCGCCAGGTAGCCCAGCCCCCTCTCCATCTCTTCTTCTTCCGGCGAGGGCTCTGCCGCTGCGGCCTTCCCCTTAGCCGGCTGCGCGGGCTCATCAGAGGAGCTCTCGGCTGAGGAACTGTCCTCCTTTTCTGGGCCACAAACAATGAAGTCGTCCATGGAATTCCCCGACTCGCTGTCGGAGTTATCCGGTTCGGACCCTTCCTGACCTTTTGCCTGACCGGTTGCGCCCGCTTCTTTGCGCCGCCGACCCCTGTCCTTTGAGCAGAGCCCACTCGTCCTCGGGCTTGGCGCTGCGCTCGCACCTTCTCCACTGCTTTGGACTTTTGCGGCTCCTAAGCCTCGGGTTTCGGTTTGCACAGTTTGGGTTCGTGGTACGGGATGTGGCGGCCATGAAGTCTGAGCCCATGTAGGCGGAGGCCTCGTAGATGAAGATCTCGAGAATGGACATCTCTTCCAGGGTTTGGCGGGCTTCCGCTCTGGGCGGAGGGGGTGTAAGCGGGTCATCGCTCGCCAAGGTGGCCTCCGGCACTTCGTTCACTCCCGCTGTGGTGAACTTCTCGGCATACTCTTGTGGCAACATCTTGACGTTTACCGTGGGGATTGGCTCCGAGTAAGTGCCGGTGGCGGCCTGATATTCCAAACTCAGGACATCTAAAATACATCATTTTCAGTCCTTTTATAGTACATTCAAAATTCAGATACATGGCTATAGGCTATGAGCAATAATTCTGCCCGGCGCACCCTAAGACCCGGTCGCTATGTTCAGGAATTCAGGATCCAGGAGGAGCCTGAATGAACCTGAATTGAAGCCCAGTTCACGAGGTTCCCCGGGGCCGCGCGGCTTAGGGGGCCCGGTCGCTATGTTCAAAATCTCAGGATCCAGGAAGAGCCTGAATGGACCCAAATTGAAGCCCGGTCCATAGGGTTCCCCGGGGCCGCGCGGCTTAGGGGGCCCGGTCACCATGTTTAGAAATTCAGGGTTCGGAAGGAGCCTGAATGAGTTGGAAATGAAGCCCGGTTCAAGTTGTACCCGGCGCCGCGCCGGTGCGCCCCGGTGACCGGTCCCCTTGTTCAAAGCTTCAGGGTTCAGAAGGAACCCGAATGGACCTGAACTGAATCCGCCACATGCAAGCTCACCCTACATTGCTAGTCGGTTTTAACGTTTAGCATGGTCTGGAGCTGCCGTGATTTTGCAGTTTGCATCCATTTTAAAAATAGAATACTCAATCTAGCCCTCATTGCCAATCGATTTTGACGTTTAGCATGGTTCCGGCTGTTGTGATTTGCTTTTCGCAATGCAATTTATTTTTGATATATATGAATAATGGAAGAATTCCGTACAGTGAGTGTGGTCATTTCCAGCCGGTAGCCGACCTTCGTGCCAGTAGCTAAGCGAATTTTACCAGTAGATGGTGCCCGGTGCACACGTCAAAATACGACCTGCCGTAAGTACCGGAAAGTTTCCGAACATTTTGGGATTCTGCATTATGCAGTCTGAACAGTGCGTAAACTCACAAAATACATAATAAATGTAGACGCGCGGCAGCAGACGACGGTCCGAGCCTCGGGGGCTCGGTTCAGAAGTTCAGGGTTCAGGAGAACCCTGAATGAACCCCGAATGAATAGTCCGAGAAGTTCATTCAGGGTTCATTCAGGGTTCTCCTGAATCCTGAATTTTTGGAAAAAAACCGGGGGGCTGGCCGTTAACTTGGACCAAACCGATAACATTTTACTCTAACCAAATATCATAGGCCCGCCGCCCTACCACTTAATTCAGAAATTCAGGATTCAGGAGGAGCCTGAATGAAGTTTGAATGAATGATCAGGAGGAGCCTGATTGAAGTTCATTTCATTTTTGTGTACAAGTCAGTACGTACCAGTCGACTGACGTGGTTAGCATCAAACCTATTTTTACGGTACCTACCGGGTCCTGCTGGGTACATGATGTACCACGGTACCTCCAATGGTACATTCAGGCACCTTTAAGTACCGTACGGGGCGGTACTGGAATCTGAATTCGATGAAATTTCAAATATACTTTGCAGAAGGTTGCGCGAAACGCGCAAAGTCTTGCAGTCGAGCCTTAATGGTCTTGTTCAGATAGCGCGCGATGAAAGTCAGGCGCGCATGGGCCCTGCCTGAAAGAATCCAAATGAAGCCCCAACTAGACTGACTAGAATGGGCTAGGAGGGCCACCGCCCTTCGGGCGGTCCCCTCCTAGTATGGCCTCCGAGCCCGGGACCAACAGAAACCGGGTGTCAAAGGGTCGACCATCGGAGGCTCTGCCTGGCGAATCGGACCGCCCAATCCGACTCGCACTACAGTCTACAGCGGTCTAGTCCAACTCGTCGTTGGAAGCTTACTTATACCGTCCATTGCTTACATGCCCGGTGGATGACTGCCGGCCAATTGCGGCTCTGGCCGGTACAAAATCCAAGATATGTTTAGGGCTGCGGCCCGCGGGCTAGAGGCCTTACTAACCGACGGCTCAAATTGCGAGTAAGCGCACGTTTTCAAAGATATCGACGGCTAAGCCGGCAGAAATTGTCGTTTTGCGAAACGTGCCAAGATGGACGACTGGGATGGGGCAGAAGATCTGGGCGACGGTGACGATCTGACGCAATCCCGCAATTTCGTTAATTTGCAGGCTTTTTTTTCTGGTTTTGCAGCTTCGCGCGTGAGAAGGGGGTCATGAATCTGACTGTCTCCTAGCCAAAAATGGGTGTTCAGGCCCCCACCGGCACTGTATCTTGGCTCCATGTCGAACTCGAGGTCCCGTCCCTTGCGCCCCCGTTGCACCTTCTTGCCCTGGAGCGCCGCCTCCTATGCGGCTTCCAGCTTGTTCAGCGTCTCGTCCAGTTCATCCCACACGATCCGCGTCTCTTGCGCCTTCGCCGCCATGTCGTAGGCCTTTGCAAATGTTTTCCATCAACGGCTTTGGGGGCGGCCAGGGCCGCCACCGCCATATAGCGCCAATTCAAGAATTTTGCAGGCTCTAAGTGCCAGGGGGTGAATCTGCAGCGGGAAACTAGCCCCCAAGTTGCAAGTCTATCAACAAATTACTTCAATAGCTACACTATAAGCGGGTAAATATAATTGGTTTTGGTGCATACTGTAACTTCCTGTGTGATTTTAAAAACGATACTTTCGAACCTACCAATGGATATTTGTAATTGTGATTTTTATCCACATATAGACTACCTAAATTGCATATATTTTAATGTGTCTGCCTATAAACGAGCTCCTAAACCGCGTACCGCGATTTCTCATTTTTGTTTTTGAGATCCCAGCTTGCCCCCATGTTGAATGCCTCCCGTTCGAGGAGATTCTATCTTTTCATATTTTCCCACGGCGCCGTTTAGGCCGGGGGGTTCTGCAGCGGAAACTACGCATATTGGCAACTTCTCGTGTGCTTCGTTCTGCTTTGGAATGCTCTTCCACAGCTCGAGGGGCCTTCCAACATGCCTCTCAATGCCCTCAACCACCTCGCCGAAAACGGATTCTGACGGAATGTGAATCCATGATGAGACATCAAATTATAAATTTTTAGCTCGCCCATATTTATATGGGGCGAGGTAAATAGCGGACATCCGGGGGGTCTCCCGGCAAATTATTTCACTGTACGACGTCCCGGCACCCAGATGGTCCAAAACAGCGGTGACGTTGTTCTACGTATTTGGTCAAATTCTAATCCAAATGCTTTATGCTGTATAAAAGCCAAGATTGAACGGCAGAATTATACGGACGGTCCGGAGGTATTTTCCCTCGATACATCATTAATTATACAGCAATATTGGCCGCCGTGCTTTTCCGGTTTGAGCGGGAATGGACCAACCGAAGATTGCAAATCACTTAGTGTTTTTGGGTCACTGCAAATCCCCCTATATCCTCCGAACGATCAAAATAAACCCGTTTTCCCCGTTACTTTCGGCGGTTGCCAAGCTGTACTACAGTTTGTGTTTGGCCAGGTCTTGGCAGATTTTAGCAGTGTGCATTCGATATGATGCCTGGGGTGTTGCCCCGGTCTGCACCGGGATCAAAAAGCAATCGTAATTTTAAAACCGGGGCGCCCTCCCACCCACCCAATCACAAGATGTTCATAAGATATGACAAGGAACCCTTTTACCAAGTTTTAGAACTTCGTTTCACCGCATAGGGTAGTGTACCGGGGCCCACACGGGGATCAATGTTTGCCCTCCCACCCGCCCTTAAAATGTGAGTCGGGGCGCCCTCCCACCCCCCCTCATTGAAGATATTTTCTTAGATAATGGTGTTTACATTGAGGCGAGCTGCTAAATCCGCCGCAGGCGGATTCTGTCGTCCTAGTTGAATGTGCTCCCAGAGTCCCAGCTAGTGTCGAACACGCGTCGAATACCGTCTTACCCACCAAGTCTACTTTCTCGCCTTCGTCAGTGGTCACGGTCGGACGCCGAACTTCGTAGTGAACGGTATTCTCCCGCACTCGGGGATCGGCATACCTATTTATAATTTAACACCTACAACCTATAGTACAGGTATACATATCGACTTCGTGTGGCCTTTGAGGGGCAGTTCTGGTTTGAAATATCGCACGTTTAGGTCTGAATTTGGCATCCGGTCATGGCAACACTTTCAGGTCAACCATCATGGCTACGTCCTTTCATTCCTCGGCATGCCGGTTCTCAGCTTGGTGTTGCCGTCTTGCTGCTGCTTTCGTTCGGAATTGTTGCTTGGGACGTGTCTCGACCTCAGCCTACCTCTGGGACCATCTTCAACGTGCACAGATTGTGGGCCTGGTCCTTTGGGCAGTCCGTCAATTCGCACCCTCCAACGTTAGACCATAGCAACTGGCACAGGTGGTCATCACTTCACGAGCAGATAGAGACCCCAAACGCTTTTGCACCGATTCCAGTCCCGTACCCAACGGATGCACATTGTTGAGCCCAATGTACCAAGAACTGAATTGATCGATGCATAACATTTCGAGCTGAAGCAGAGAACTAATGGATGCACTTGCAACCAAGGAGTAAACAACTGCAACTTGTCGTTGCACTGTCTTAAATGTCGGCTCATCAACATGACGTACTTTGGAAGATATAACAGATTTTTGCCTTTGCCATGCAGCTCTAGTCTTCAAGTGTGTAATTGCAGTGAGCCACGTCCTCGCGCACTTATCAGACTGGGCAGGGTGCAGCGCCTGGTGGGACGCATTTTTGCTGCTGGACTCAAATCCCCTTCAATAAATCCCTCTCTCCATGGCCTACCCGAGGGAGCCTTAATGAGGATGTGTAAGGTGGGATTCTTAAAGTTCTTTTTATTTAGCCTACCAAACTGAGTAATCTGAGGTCAAGGTGGCCCGTTGTGTCTTTCTGTTTTTATTCCTCTGGATAAGGTTTGACGCACCCACAATTACTTGATCGGTGCCATTGACGGATGCACTGAACGATGGCAACATAGATAAGAGGTATCAGTGCAGACTGTAAGCTCGGCTGCCCAGTCAGAAGCCTGGACAATCTTCCTAGCTAAGGTGACAGTGTTCAATGCCTCTTAACTTCACCCCGATCTATTCACTTCAATGCGAGTATCAGAAAGTCGACGTGGCAGTCTTCTACTGCCGTTTACAACCCAGGCTAGCTTTCTGTGTACACTACTAACAAAGTCAATGATGAGGGCACAGAAGTTGGCTATGAATTCTTGGTTGCATATCAATGGGCTGGCAGTGAACATCTGCTTTGAGTATGCTTTGTGAGTCCCTGTTTTGTTTTTATCATGATGCGGTCCAGTTGAGGTGAGCAAGATTTCCAAGGGTATCTCTGGGTCTGGTTTTCTAAGTATATTGGTGCTTCACTTCAACTCCAGCACCGATCTGGCCGTTGCTGATGAAGCTGCAAAGATGTCTTTTTCCACTCGAGAAACAAGTATTGACCATTCTCGGCTCGATTGGCAGCTAATGCACAGTTTTAGAAGTACTGATCCCTTGACTTGAGGCATGTAGTGAGGGCCATACATCATAAACGACGCCCGATAATCTGCTCCTCCGGTTTCAGGAAGGGGAGATTACCGTCGGCACCGCAACCTTAAATCGACTTCAAGAACAAGTCCTCGCAGCGCTTTACGGGATACCAACTGGAGTTGTGGCACTTGGAGGCTCCGTGACCGGTTGGTTTTCAATGTACAAGCTGTCATCATTGTCCCTCGTATCGTGTCAGGATGGGAAGATGTTATCACGAGATTGTAAGTTTGATGCCATGCGAGGGGCCACAAATTGTTGGGACAGCTTGCTGACCTTGAGGTTCTGGTATATTTGTCTCCTGCGTCACTTGCTAAAGGCTACAGTAGAAGGCCTTGGTCCATACAATAGACTTTGACAGTTACCACGCTGTCTTTGCCCAATTTTAATCCTCAAATGCTTCTTTGCCCAATTTTAATCCTCAAATGCTGCACCTTTGCGCAGCCGGCATGTGGTTGCCTCTACCTTATCCTCAGATAGTTGGACTTTGGTGGAATGAAAGCTTCCCAAATGATTATAATTACTACATCAATGGCGGAGTAGCTGGTGCAGGTGGAGCCATCCCGCTTTTGTGCTTGGAGGTGAGTTCCTAAGAAAATACAAATATTTGACAAAAACATCGATCGTGCATGGACTGCTTTTAGGCTTCATGTCACAATCACATCGTATGACCTGTAACATTGGAATGCTTGGCTCGTTGTGCACGCTGTCATGAGATCATCAGAGAGAACTTGCTAGGATGGTCTAGCTTGAGCCATGGATGGTCTAGCTGATCCACATGTGGCGTTTTTGTGCATCTAGTGGTTCACTTCTTAGATGGTAACTTGGATGGCTGCATCTTGATGCATAAGTGCACGCAGAGGAAGGCAATAAACCTTCTTTGGTTTTAACATAACAGCAAGTCCTCAGCAAACATTTTGCGATCTGCCTGCAATGACATGTAAGCAAGATGCTCGTTGTTACAAGCTTAAGAAGGTTCCTTGTAGTTGTAGCTAATTCTTGTATTTCCCTTGCAGAGATTTTTAGGACCATTTCCAGACATTGTGGTAGCAGAATTCAATGTCAACCCAACCACTAAGGAGGATGGGCGTCGACTTTACGAGTCGATTCTGACATCCAACTTTGAAATAGCATCACCGACCATTATCACTCTAGAACACTACAATTCTAATTGGTCGTTTAGGAAAGATGCTAGTCCAGGTGTAGTTTCATCAAGTGCTTGGGACAACACACTCGCAAATTTCACCAACCTTGCTGTTGAAAGAAATCTGACCTCCCTCTCTGTAAGTCGAGGTGAGAAATTACAACCTCATGAATTCAGATTTGTCAGCCAGTGTGCAGAATGAAGAGGAGGCAATGGCAATACAGATTATCTCTGTTAATCCATAACGCATCATGCACTATCGTTCATCAAGATCATGTTCCAAAAAACAATTGAGAGTTGCTTCAAGCATCTTGCAACATTTGAAACTGATTGTTCACCATCTAATGGTTCAAAGTCGATGTGATCATACATTTTTCTGATTCTTGCTGTTTGCTCTGCAGCCATCTCAGCGTTTTGGAATAGCACCATTATTTTCCCGGAAGGAGCCGGTCCGTTGCATTTAATATCTCGAGAATACCTGTATCAGAAGGATGGTAAACATCTTGGGCAAAGTGGTCACGAGCTAGTAGCAACCATGATATTGTACCAAATAATGACGGCAATACTTCGCATTGACGAGGCAAGCGTTGTTAAGTTTGAAAGCGTTCTTAAAGAGGTGAGGTTGCTTATCCTAAACTGGGCTTTCTACATGTGTCAAGGAAGCATACATCGCATCAAATTTGTCTTGGGAAATATCATCTTGATCGTGTGTTCAACTTCATTCATTCAGGAAATTTTAAGAGTATTGGTAGACATTGGAGAATCGGAAATGCCATTGATAATTGTCTAGATAGGACATCTGTCTTGCATGTCGTTGCTTCTTTAGATCTTTATTGATCATGGGTGGCGATGACCTGTATACTCTTGTGGAAAGACTTTCCACGTATGAAGAACACGTGAGGTACTGTTTCATGTCCAACATACTGAATTGATACTTCTATGCTTTTAGCGGAGTTTGTCGCTGCGAACGGGTCGAAGAGGACAAGTAAGGTCTTTATGCAATGCAACTTCATGGAGTCATTTCAAGAACGCAAGGTGAGCCAAGCAACGTGAAGCATAGACGTAAAAAGTAAATCTTACTTCGATATGTGCAAGGCACTTAGATTGTGCTCTTTTCGTTTAGATTGTGCTCTTTTCGTATCTGTGTTTGTAATAATGCTAACAACCGTGCATAGAATCATGAAGCGTCTAGTGAAACATGTGATTCAATGTCCAAAAGACTTGAGTTTTGCAAGGATCCATGTGAAAAGTGCTCCACCAACCTCATTCGCACTCATCTCGTCCATGATGAACGTCATCTTCGAACTTCATCGTAAATAGCATATTGTTTCGATGTTGCATGCACTTGCATGCACTAATGCCCTACTCGAAATTGTAGAAAATATTTGCACGTTCAAAGCAAAACCTCCCATTTGTTCAACTTGTCGTGCAGGACTGGCCCACTTATCCCGAGTCGCATTCAAGGGTGGGAGTTGATCCATATCCGTCGTGACAAGGAAATGTACATGACAAATCATACGGATGGGTTGTTGCATTTTGAATTTGATGTAAGAGTGCGCTCGAAGCTCACTGTAGCGTATTTCGTATCAAATGAGACTGGTGGACTAAGGTTCGATGTGGAGACCAACAAACGAAGTCTTCCTCCTATTTTAATTCGGCCTTACAATGCAACTTTCCACAACCAGAATAATGATATGCGAGTTATAGGTACATGGAGTATGGAAAACACTTTGGTAACAGTAGGACGTTTCTCCCTTACAATATTTGCACTTCCAGGTGAAGTAGTTGGAGCAGGAATAGTTGGGGTGTTTCTGCTACCGGTTTGAAAGTCTGAAACGTATGAGTACCTCCCAAACACCATAGAATTGATGTTAAAGAGGGCGTCAGACTACATACACCGGCCCGACTTGTGAACTTCCGAACCGACTTGGAGGCATAGAATTTTTAGTCCAACTAGGAAGGGCGCTCAACTCTGACCGAGAAACCGAGCGATTGAAACTCGGTCACAACAACTTGCTGACAACTTGGTCGTCTGAACGTTGCTAGATAGAAGATTGCTGGTGTAAGCGAAAGTCGTCGCAAAGCAATATGATTATGTAAAGATAAAGTCAGCGTTCGAACAGAAAATGTTAGTCGTGCTGACCGAATCAGCTATGGCGATGTCTCCATTCGTCCTAAGACTGCTTTCCGCACTCCAATGGGACATTTTCAATTCAAGGTTCTGATTGAGGGTTTAACCAACGCGCCAGCTACGTTTCAGTCTGTTATGAATTCGGTTCTACATCCTTTTCTGAGGCGTTTTGTCGTTGTCTATCTGGACGACATTCTGATCTACTCTAAGACCGCTGAAGAACACAAACTTCTGTTCGACAGGTCTTAGATATTCTGAGACAAAACCGCTTTTACGTCTGCCAGTGAAAGTCAAACTTTGCTTCTGAAGAGACTAAGTTCTTAGGACACATCGTGAATTCCAAGGGAAGCCCTGTAATCTACACAGAGTCGTAACCCTCTGCCGTTAGGCTTAGGTACGAAGAGAACAGGAGAGCCATACGGAGATTTAGACGGTTCCAAAATTCCCGCTTCCAGAAACGCCGTGACTTGCTTCTTGAGTCCCTCATATTCCAGAGGAGACAACCGATACATTGGTCTAAACGGAGGAGGATGTCCAGGTTCCGTAGGGATGGAATGACCTTGCTTTCGATCAGGCGGAAGCCCTATCGGCAGAGGATCCTTGAACACATCGGAATACTCCGAAACCATTCCAGCAACCCAAGATTCCTTACCGGAAGGGGTACAGATGTCGAAACTGTCACACGTTCCACAAGGGGGCGGTTGACCAGGTTGACCAGAAGCAGCGACAGCCAGCACTTCAGGCTCTTCGATGGGTTTGATGACCGCGAGGAACAAGCTCAGGCCCTTCCTGTACGCGCGCTTCATCTGCGTAGCATTGAGCACAGTTAGTGGCGTATCACTAACCTCAGGTCTGACCTCCCTGTGCAGAGGAGCTCTAGCTACGGTAACCCGCCGTCGACCCTTCTTAACCAGTACAACAGAACGCTCAAAATCCAGAATGCACTTATGGCCAGTCATAAATTTCTGACCCAGAATCACGTCAACCTCGTGGAGCAACGGCATAATAGAGCACCGAACAGCAGACTGGAAAGTGCCCAACTTCAGATACACGTTTGCCTCGCCATCAGTGGTTACAACCTCGTTAGAGCCTAACCGAATTTGACGAGGAGTTGGGTCAACAGAGATTCCAATTTGCCTCGCAAACTTAGATGAAACAAAGTTCTCCGAAGCTCCAGAGTCGAATAAGATACTTGCATTCGTGCCAGCAGCTCGACCTGCAAACATCATCCGCAGACCAGGGTTAGAGTTAACCTGTGCAACAGAAAGAACCCCATGATGGATTGCACCATCCAGAATTGCTGCAGATTCATCAGTAACAGGAGGCAGATACAAACACGTAGGCCCTCCTTCGTCACAGTATCCTGCCAAACACCGTCAGCAGATTGCTTTCGAACGACAGAGCCACGTGGCAGGAGCAGAATCTCTCTCCAGCCTTTCAGAAGTACAGCTGGAACAGACGCTCTGCAAGGAACAAGCAAGCATGCAGAAGTAGACTTGCTCGATGCAAGATACTCAGATTGAAAATACAATAACCTATCCCTCAACTCTGCAGGAGAGGGGGCATTGATCCAGACATGCTTTGCCTTCAGAGGTTGCTTGCAGAAATCATCGATATGACACCACTCAGTTGCTATGGAATCAGTTGTCGGATGAACTCCAAGATCAAAGACCTTGCCAGAGAAAGCAATAATGCTTTTAAAGTCATCAGACGAGATGTCCACAGCACTGTTCGAGTGTTCATTTGCTTCAGGTAGCTGTCCTACACTTTATGAAGCTAAGAGAAATCCTTCCTGCCCTTCCTGAACTGCTTCTTAGGAACCCAGGGAGTTGTGCGCTCAGGGCACTTATCAGCACGGTGATCTGGGCTAGCACAGATGTTGCACAGCTTGTTGACTCTACGCCTCTCCTTCTCTTCCTCAGACAGCCGTTGGTTCTTGTGCCCGGAAGCTCCAGAGTTGCCTTCCCGAGGCCCAGCAGATGCTCCACGTCCCCGAGGAGGGGATGCGAACTTGCGCTTCCCCGCCACCTTCTCAACCTTGTGGCCGCCTGGCTTCCTCTCCCTTTCCAGCTTGGCCTTGATAGTTGGCCACTGGAGCGTACAATAGGAGATCAGAGAGGACAGAGACGTCCAGCGAGTGCCATCTGGCGACACCCTTGCCAGTTCCCTCAGAGCTGGCTGCAGACCAGATTTGTACTTCTCTATCTTAACGGGCTCGTCAGTGACCTCTTTAGACAGATCGGTCATGACCTGCTCGAACACAGAGTTGTACTCAGAAATATCCTGATCATGACCCTGCTTAAGCTCATGATATGCATCCCAGTAGCCCTGAACCTCTTCCTTCAAACCATAGCCACTGGAGTACATGGTGTCTCGGAAGAAAGCACGAGGGTCAGCAATAGGCTCTCCAGACGATTTGCGAGCATCGAGCTTGCTCTGCCAGAATGATCTGGGCTTGCCAGACAGATGAGAGCTTGCCAGACGCAGATAGTCAACATCAAGACAGCCTGCATAATGCTCCTCAACAATGGGAACCCATCTCCTGATTTCCATGTCCTTCTCCTTGTTCTCAAACCTAGGAGAAGGGGCAGGCTTGAACTTCTCAGACCCAGAGGCTTGTGCTGCCAGGGCAGCATCAGCTTGTGCTCTTGCAGCAACGGCGTTAGCATCACTAGCCTCAACCCGAGCCACCAGAGCTGTCATAGTTGCACGATCACGTGCAGACCTTTTTTTCAGAATTTCTACCACCACAGCTTAGTCTGGGCTAGCAAAATGTGCATCCTCCACAACAATGCGAGCATCTTCACTATCGGCAGAAGCCCACTCAGTCAGGAAAGCGGTAACAGCAGCGGAAGGTGCCATCGCCTCAGAAGCTGGCTGCGTTCGTACAGATGCTTCAACAGAAGATGAACCCAATTGCATAGGCGTGACGTAAACAGCAACAGAACTCTCAGAACCAGCAACGATAGGAACCGAGATACACCCAACAGAGAAACACTGGGCCTTTTTCTTTACCCCCGTTTCAATCTCCAGAAGAGCAACCCGCGAGATTAATGAGGACAATGCAGTCTCAAAATCTTTGCCAGCGCTCATTGGGGAGAGAGAAACAACAGAATGGGGGAATGGTCTGATTACTATGTGTATGCTATACACAATG
>DF238001.1:0-15752 GCA_000708835.1 Klebsormidium nitens | reverse complement strand
AAAAAAAAACCGTTACGTCGCACACGGGGCCCGGGGGGCCCGCGGCCGCGCTGCCGCGGCCCTTCAGCGCCATCATTGCACCAAGTGCCAGGTACTTTGGCGTGCTACCGGTTATTCACGCCGGGCCCCGGGGCCCGCACCGGCGCAATGGGCATGCTACAACTTGAAGGCTACGAGCATGACAATTGGCAGCTGCTGATGAATCTGCGGAAGCAGGGGTTCTGGCGGGGCGCCAAACGGGGCGCAGAGCGCCCCGGGGCAAATACTGGCGCCCCCGGGCGGAAGCCCGGGGCGCCAGAGCGCCCTGGGCCGCAGGTCCCGCCTACTTTTGGAAAGTTAGATCCAGGCCGCCTCAACCGGGAACTCTGAAATGATCTCTTAAAGTACAGATTATCAGAGCATTGCCTGCAGATATAATCAGGACTTAAAGAAGCCCTTATAGTTCCACGATTTGGGGATAAGCACTCACAATTGACTGAAAACGCGACGGATTCCAAGTCGAGCCCTCTACACATACAGGTAGCCGAGTCTCATACTTTAACCATTCGTCTGCAAAACATTGCTTCAATAAGAGCAATTGTTCCGGTAGTAGGTACGATACTTGCTTTGGATAGGGGGGCACGTATTTATTTGACTTTGTGCCCACTGCCGACTGCTTGTACCGTAGACAAAAGCCCAGGACCGGTATGCACGAATTCGGCTCGGTTAAACACAGCTTTCGACGGAATACCCATTGCACCGGGCGCTGGCGCCGGGGCTTGGGCGCCCCAGGGAGGCTGGTCCGCGCCCCGGGGCGAAGCCCAGGGGCGCCACAGCACCTCCGGGCAAAATCCTGCTAGAACCCCTGTGCGGAACAAGATGTCGATATTCATCCTCGGTACTGGGAACTTCCGGACTTCGAGGTACGGTACGGTAGTAGGCACGATTGCAGTGTGCACTGTGCAGACCTGGGGCCAGGCGCCGCCAGCCTGAGGCCCAGGCCCAGGGGCCAGGGGCCAGGGGCTACTGCAGGGCCTACTACGGTACTACCTACCTAGACTAGACTAGGCGTTAAGCACGTGGGCCCGCCGGGACTGGACTCCCGGAGCAGGCGCCGGCGGCCTGACGAGGAAGTTGTTTGCGCAAACAGCCCGGCCAAACTTCCGGTATCAAATGGCAGCACAGACTCAAACAGACTCGATCACTGCTAAAACTTGTAAAAGGGAGTGCCTACTACCTAGAGCCTAGTTTTACGGCATGACGTCAAAAGTACCGTATTAAATTGGTGGTCAACCTGCCAAAAGTCTCCCGGCCAGGCAGAAATTGAAACCCAACTTGAACAGCTAGCTGACCAAAGAACAGCTGCCACACAGTGCTCACTGCTGAATCCTGATTCTTTCACAGGGTGGTGCATGAGGACGAGATGACAAGAGGCCTTGAGAACAAGGCGGCCTTTCCGACGGCCTGCAGCAACTTGCAGCTTGCAATGTGTTGAAGCTTGTGGTCCTGTACTTTAGGTAGTAGCCTGAGCTGACTCTCTAAAGCGAGGACTTGGAAGCTTGGAATTCTTATTATACGGACCGCTGTAAATTATCGCCTGGTAGCCCCTCGCATTTGAGACCGTTCATGGGGCGTGCACCCCAAGCCTCTGGACCACTTAGGCCCTGCTAGATTCAGGACCTGCTTGCCGAACACCGTCAAGTCGGAATAGGGGGGCAGAGGCCGGCGCGTTGGTGACTCTTGAAAGGGCTTACGCTTGTTCTTAACGTGCTGGAATATGCTGTTCTGACCTTGGATGGAGCTGGCCTGCAATGTTGCGCTCTGCATTGGTGCCAAGACTGGGGAAGGATATGGCCGGCGACCAGAAAGTCCAGCTGGTTTGAACATGCAGAAGTTGCCCGCTTGGTCCCCTCTTTTAGGGGGAACCCTCTTGGAAGCCCACTTCCTAAGAGTCCAACTAAGACCTGTCATGCAGCGACATCGGGGGGAAATTGCACAGCTTGCTTCAGCTGTCTAGCTGATACTCTTTCCGACCCCCCCGTTCCACTGTTTCTGTCCTGGGGTCATACCTTCTTCGGGCCTTTGGCAGAATTTCACAATGATTAATATTACTAGCACTCTTCAGTGATCTATTACAAAAAGATCACTTGCAAGTGGCAGGACAGGCACATGTCAGCTCTATGCGCATTTCACATGCGGGCATACCATTGGTGGTTGGCGTCATGCTAGCTCTTCTTGAGGACTCCTGTATGTCTCACCCTCTGTTTGATTGGTCCGACTCCTGCTTCTCTTGGCCAAAAGCATTTTCCTATCAAAATTTGACTTTGGAATCTAAGCTCATTGAGTTTGATAGTTGCCCGTATCATGCGGAGCCCTCGCTTGGAGGGACTTGTAGCTAGTCGGGACTGAGCTGTTTTGAAAACCTGGATGTGATGATAATTGCATTACAAATTATTCTTTGATTGTCTTGCTAGCCACCGTTTAAGCATGGATGGTGGTCATTGACACTTTCATGTGTTTGTCTGCAGGCGTGCGGCTCAACATGGCCTTTACCGGCAAGGAGTTTCTTCTTTTCCTCGTCTCCGGGTGGGTATGGATGTGTATAGTGCGGTGTGTGACCATCGATGAGATCAGCATGCTGGTGGGAGGAGGCCTTTCAGAGCGTTCCACCATCGGTCTAAGTGGTATGGGGTTTACCGGGCCCATTCCTTCTGAATTAGGGCTCTTAACAAACCTCACTGCCCTCGATCTTTCCAACAACCACTTGACCGGCTCGATCCCTCCCCTGCTTGGCCAGCTTGTCAATCTCAAAGTCCTCGACCTTCACAACAATAGCCTCTCTGGAGCCATCCCAATCGAGCTTGGCCAACTCGAGAGCCTAGAAAACCTGGACCTCTCTTACAACGGTCTCTCCAGCCCCATCCCTCCTAAGCTTGGCCAGCTTGCCCAGCTGAATAGACTCTCCCTTGACAATAATCGTCTTTGGGGTGTCATGCCTCCCGAGCTTGGCCAGCTCACAGGCCTTGAACACCTCTACCTGTACAACAACCACCTCTCCGGTGCAACTCCTGCTCCGCTGGGGAAATTGTCCAGACTCAGATACCTTTATCTCCAAGACAACAACTTTCACGGCCTGATTCCCCCCGAGCTTGGCAACCTCGCAAACCTTGATTACCTTGTCCTCAAGAACAATAGTCTTTCTGGCACAATCCCTTCTGAGCTCGGCAATATGTCGAGTCTCCGCCACCTCTACCTCTACAACAATAACCTTACGGGTGCCATTCCCCCCGAGCTTGGCCAACTTACAAGCCTCCAAACCTTCGATATCTCCACCAACGGTCTTTCAGACGTCCTCCCGGCCAAGCTCGGCCAGCTTGTTAGCCTCACCGACTTTTGGCTCCACGACAACAAGTTTTTCTTCACCCTGCCCCCTGAATTTAGCCAAATGGGAAACCTCACCGTCCTCTGGCTGTCCTTTAACAATCTATCCGGCAACATTCCTTCCCAGCTAGGCAACCTTGCTAAGTTAAAAGACCTGTACCTTGACAACAACAGCTTCTCAGGCAGTATTCCCCACGAACTCGGCCAACTTACGAGCCTCGAAACCCTTACCCTTAACGGCAACGACCTTTCTGGTCCCATTCCTTCCGAGCTCGGCAGTCTGACTGGCCTCCTAGACCTCGACTTGTCCTCTACCATGACATCGTGCGAAAGGGTCAACCTGTCTCGCTTTCAGCAGCTCAGGTCGCTGGGACTTCCCTGCCAGCCGCCCCGTTCTGCAAAGCAGACCAATATCTACCTCCTCCAGCTGGGCTTAGGCGATCAAACCACGGAGGCTTTGGATCTTTCTTCGTTGCCTAGCTCCTGCAAGATTGTCAATCTGACGGACCCAAACCCGCGTCTCAAGCGCATCCGTTTCTGGGATGCGTGCAACACGGGCTGCGTTGTGAGCTTGCGGGGCACGGGGGCCAGGTTATTGCGTAGCACAAGGCGTCATATCTGCCTGCACAAGATCTCCGTATTCTTGGACGGGGACCTTCCCGAACCCGTTTATGATGACAATCAGCGTTTCACAAACGCTCTGAAGAACAACAAGGGGACCTATGATTTGACGGATCCCAACTTCGTGGACTACATCGATCTGGGCCCGGACGGGAGAGCGTATACCGGGGTGGGTTTCACGCGGGTTCAGGCGGGCAACCTGTGCGGTAACCCCGAAGCCAAGAGGGTCGCTGCAATCGTCTTCGGGTCGTTTGCAGTCGGTTTGCTGCTGGCGACGCGCGCCATTATTTTGGTGGCACGATGGCGGCGTCAGAAGCGGCCAAACGGCGATCTTCAAGAGGAGCAAGACTCTCGCAGGTAGGTTGAATGTGCTTCCACTTTATACTGATGACGCTTACGTAACCCGACGGACGCGTGCCAGGTCAGTGATATACGAGTGAGATACGAGCTACCCAGGCACTTCAGCTAGATCCTCAACCAAAATGTTCACGCGCTTGGCACCTAACTCCATCTCAATCAGCCAGCTCACCCCACCTTCTCGCGGGTGCCTGTCTCAATTCACAGGCCTGTCGACGAGTCGAGACTGGTGAGAGCGCGTTTTGTGTTGGGTATGGCCTCCAAAACGGCCCAGCGTTTCAGCTGAGGGTCTGTCAGCTTAAGCAGCAGCTTGCAGGGAGGCCGGCATTCGCACACCCTGGCTTGTTCAACCATAGGATGCTCAAAGCATCAGCCGCGTTTGGTGGACACTGGCTGAAGTCGCAAGATTGTTCGGAGGCCTTCCAAAATGTGTCCTATCTAGTCCTCGTAGGTCTGGATTAGACACTGCAAGCTGGGTGAAGGGTGAAAGCAAAGCGGCTTTTCAGAGCATCAGCTTGCCAGAGTCGGTCCCTTGATCTGGGTCTTTCACTACCGTAGTAGATGCCTTGGCGCTTGCAATCCCTTAAAGGACGGGGCAGTAGGACTTTGCGTTCGTAAGGTCCCGGGTACTGTGCAATCCATCTGGAGACGTCACTAAGACTACCCACTACTGGCTTGGTCTGGCAAGTCCTCGAACGGAAGCTTGCTGTTGACCTTTAGGGAACACCTGCTGCTGACTGAGGCGTGTAGTGGCTGCTTACTAAAGGACTGCCCGACCTTGACCTTTTTAGAACGAACCTCATTGCTGTCAGCGAAACGTCCTGTAAATGTTGTCATTCCGAATTGCAGCTGGAAATATGCCGGACTCTACGTTTGGGGAGCGGCATTGGGCGTACTGCCTGTCGTCGATCTAGTCACGGACCTCTTCGTTTTGAAAGAGGTGGTGGGGGCGTGGCCGATGTGGGTGGTTTTGGCGTCCATATGCGCGCCCTTCATCGTTGGGGCATATGCAGTCACCTTGACTTGGACTTCCATAACGCGTCCGGCGCTTAGATGGAGCGGAATGCGCTTCATATGGCTCTGGCCTCCGCCCTCGGAGTTTTCTCCAGATAGTCACCCGGCTAGGAATGCGAGGGCCCCGCACCGTTGGCTTCTTGCCCTTGTGCTACTGCCCTTCGGCGTAGTAGGCGTGCTTGTCCAGGACGTGCTTGCTGTCGTGGGAAAGTTTGGGTTTCACCTCGCTTGGGGGGAGGAAGTTGTCAGCTTTGAGCGGTATCACGACGCTCGGGTGTCCGTTGAGATGCTGCTCGAGGCTCTCCCTCAAGTGGTGTTCCAGACCGGGTTGTATGTCGTGGGAAGTTCAAGGGCAACGAGAATCTACATCGACGAGCAGATCTTTGTTCAGTCCATCGTGGTGTCATTAACGAGCCTATCGGCACAGTATTGCAATGTGCTGTGGGAAGCAGTTTATGAGGGTGAGTCGTTAGTGGGTGTGCTCGTGGGACGCTTCCAAAAGATTGCTGGCCAGCCTTTCCTCTTTACTAGGGCAGCGTTAGATAGGAGTGAGGACGAGGGAATCCTTAGAGATGCGGGTGTGGAGAACCCCGTCAGGTCCGCTTATACCTTTTAGCGCTTAAAGAGGTTACTGATCTACTGATCATGAATGTAACTCTTGTATGTCGGTGGCTGTGTATTTTAGTAATAACGTGAGAATTACAAGAGTGTGCTCCCCATACTGCCCGATCCGGGTCCCGGTGCGTCCTTCCGCGAATGGGTAAATACTTTTTTCGAGCTCTCTGAAGTTTAGCTCCGTCTGGACTCTGGGAAGGCGCAACGGGCCAGAGGCTCCGATTACTTTTGCAATCATGCCAATCACTCGAGCTTGAGCACTGAAGGATGACTAGTGACCGTCACCGTCGGACTCGAAGGACGACCAATCTCCTACCGTACATTTCAGGACGGCTAGAGTGCAGTGCAACCTTTAACGAGGGATCCAACAACGTCCAGTCAAGATTCAATGATGTACATATGTGGGTTCCCATACATGTAACCCTATAATCAACTTACACGAAATCCTAACTGTATCGTACAAACGTCCAGGCACGTGTGCCAATCATGCACAGATCTTGGAAGTTGTGTTAGCGCCATGAGGCAATCACCTGGGTGGACTGGTGCGGAGTCGAGGGGAGCTAAACTTTGCAGGTTTGGTTGAAGCAGTCACCGATATCATACGAACCATCGCTACTGTGCAACCTTGACGTGAATGATGTATCAAGATCGGACTGAGATTATCAGCTTGACCTTAATTCGAAATAGCAGTACGTGCGAAGCGCAATATAGAATGATTGACTCATGCAGTAAAAGCAGGTGCATCATGCTACGGAATGCATGAATGGTACTATAACTGATCATTGGGTATGGACCGTCGGAGGCCAAGATGAATGAATGACTTAAGCAAGGCGAATGCATGAATAAAGCGAGCCTGGGGATTGAATGCAATGATGCATGAAGCCGACAAGGTATTAAGTACAAAAATCCTACTTGAAGCATTCAAAGCTATATTGTGCATGCATGGCCGGGTCCAACTTCAGTCTCACAGTCCGAGAAGCCGCGGCCCTGGCATGATACTAGCTCGATCGAAAATGTTTGAGAAAACCAGTGTCGTCGATTGAAAATAACTTCACTGATAACACAACTGAACTGGTGTGAAGGTCCGGTGAGTCATGTGCTTGTTTGCTAACCCTCGAAAGCTGGCAGGATTGCCAAACAAAGAACGTCCTTTAAGGTCCAACAAGACTTTACGGCGTTCGTGTCCTACCTGAGATTGTTCCATCTTTCAATGTCAATCAGACGAGGTGCAGACGTCTAGTCCGCTGACTCAGTGAGGACTTCGTAACTCAGCACGCTAAAGTTGGGCTTACGGACGGTTTCCTATGTCAACAACAACCTTCCGCCAGATAACTTGGCACTAAGGCTGATGACCTGATGCATGATAGTGCCAAGAAGACTGCCTCATTTTGTCAAGCTGTGTGCCATCATCTACACACGTCAATCTAACAAGGATAGTGCCAACCGCTGCTACAACGTTCTCTTCACCAAGCCATACTTTCAAGCATAGCCTATGCGAACGGCCCGGCCTGAGATCTCTCATCTTCTAAGAGAACCAGACCAACTTGACTGCCTACCTTTTCCTGGCCCACTTCAAATTATGGCCTTTCGAACCTGGCTGTTCCGGACTGTAATACTCCAACTCGCTGCTGTAATTCAGCCCGGGCGCCAAACCGGTGGAATCCACAGTGCTTACAGGAAACTGGCCTGGTCGCGTGGCCGTTGTGGCTCCGTACGACCCGATCCGGGCAGGAGGATCCTGCCAGCTGGTTGATCCAACGGACGGGGGCCCGAGTGAATTCACCGGGAGAAATCCAGCGGGAGGAACATGGGTGACGGCATTGGAGGCTGCGGAAGTCGGGGGGATCGTAGGGCCCCGCAGTGGGGCGAAGGCGGGGGAGCCCCATGAGTCAAGCCCCTCAGCGGCGGCCAGGCCGGCCCCAAGCGCAGGGGCACGTTCCTGTGCGAAGAGGGAGGAAGGAGGGATCGAAGCAGGCCGGGGTGGCTGTCCATTGACTTATTCATTGTTCAATTGTTTGTAAGAACATCTTTCAGCCGTGAAGAAGGGCGACCGGAACTTGGAATGATTGACGACGCCACCGAATCTGGTACGTGCAAGGATCAACCCCGCATTCTTTGCTAATGTCTCTTTCTTTACCCGAAAGCCAGACGAGAATGAAGTGCGTCTTGTGAACGTACCCTTGGATCGGGTTGATCATCCGGAAGGCTCATCCTGCTGTGAGCCCCCCGACTCCGCTCTGAACACGCCCAGACAAAAACCGAATGCGTGGATTACAGAGTGCCTCCGCTCAAAAGCCGTAGTATTAGCGAACTCTGGTAACAGTCCGGTACTGGTAAGATCCTCCAAGGCAGATTTTACAAAATCGTTTATATCTTGTGCACATTATGCTGTTGCAAACAGGTTGGAACACGCCAAAACAATGATCTCAGGGTCTCGTCTTTAAGCAAACCGACAGAGAAGATGCACATGGGGAGCGGGTAACTAGGGCGTGTGATAAGTGCATAGATCGGAGAGGGGCAAAGTCACGAGAGCGCGAACGAACTGTGGAGATTGAGCTCACAGCACCACGCACGGGGGCATCTGGAGAGCCCTCGTCTTTGCTCCACCCCCCGGTCCTGTTTGCCGACTGTTGCAAACGCCGCCGCCGGACCACAGAGGCAAACGACACAAAGAACAGGAGCCCGCCGATGCCGAAAATCGCGCCCGCCACAATTCCAGCGACGACCCCGACGCTCAGGGAACCTGAGTCACTTGAGCTGCTGCTTGGCGAAGCGTTGGGAGGAGTGCCGAGGCTGGGGCTGCCACTTACGGCCCCCACTTTAGGGGCTACGATGGGTACGCCACTTCCGGTTCCCATTGTGGCGGCTGCGACGGGCGCTGTGCAGTTGGCCGGGGGAGAAGGTCTCACTCCTACAAGAGCATAGGTTGGCATAGTATCAGCTAGGCGCAGAAAGGGCCAGGTGTGTTACCGAAACCCGTGCGTGGGGCTAGAAGGAAAGGGTCCAGCTTGGTTGGACACGTATCGGGACATGTCGGAATCCGAGGTTACCTGCAACCTGCCTTCAAATTACTTGGTCGACCCTGGTAAACAAAGAAGCAAAATACACAATTTAGCTTTGGTTCCTTTGACGGTAAGCTCCAATCCTGATCCTCGTCGGGACCCAATTTAGGGCTCGAGATTCAGCGCAACGCTGAGTTCACTGGTTCAATGATCATAACGAACTTGCGTAAGTCGACACATGCAACGGATGGCGTATAGTCCCAATTCTTTTACAGCACGCAGCAGCGAGCCACGTCGACCAGCCACGTACCGGGGGGCAGAATCTGGATCACCGAGTAGTCTCCAAACAGAGTCTGATTCAACCTCATCTGCTTGCTCACGAACAGCTCTGTGATTGCTGCTGTCTGATTGTTGGAGAGCTGCATCGGGGCAGGATCCGCTGGAGAGGCGATTGGCAGCAGCCAAGTCGTCACGATAAGGTCATGGACTTGTGATTGGAGCAATCGGCGGCCGCTGTGCAGAACCGAGCAGAAGCCTTGGACCTGGAGTCAGAAGCCGGGCAATTAGCAAGACTCCTAGTTCAAGTTTGAACAGATATAGTGCTTCTTGAAGCAAAGCCTGCCAGGCGCCTGCCAGGAGTTGTTAGTATTTGCTGATGTGGTAATCATATATATGAACCTGTGATGAGGTGGAAAGGGCCGGGGGTTCGAAACAGCGTGGATTCCACGAACACCGCTTTTAGTCGAGAAGCACCAATCGCCTTGTCTGGTAAAACGAACACTTTCACGGTCTTGAATGTGTAGAATGAATTTCAGCGGCTGAGCAGATCTTCCTAACCTCAAAGCTTAGTTCCTCAGAGTCCGAGATGCTGGAAACATCCATTCGATCGCCAAAATAAACCAGCGGCTGGAACTGAATCATGTAGTAGGAGCGACTTGCTACGTTTGAAATTACAGACGGTTCTATTTGATTCATGGCAAGAGCGACGTCAAGGATCGGGAAGTAAAGACCGTCAAGACAATCTCTACGGATGTTAGTGTTGGAACAATCGAGAAGCTTTACTCGATGACCCGGAAAAATGCTGAAGAAAACGACCCTCTTGCCCCTAACAACTCTGGCAGCATGGCTGCACAGGCAAAGCACACGGCTTTTTGAAACAGGACACGTCCGGAAACAACACGAGAAAGGCAGAACAGTCCCAGCTATCCAGCACTTGCGCAGCAGCCCGGTCGAACACGAGACCCAAACCTCCAACAGAGGATGCAAAGGTGCACAATGAGGGACGAGGCAAGCAAAGGCGTACCGAAACCTGAGCGGCGGTCAGGTTAAGGCCATCGGCGACCTCAAGGACGAACTCGGGAACGTTGGGCAAAAACTGCTGAGCGAATCGCCGGAAGGCCAGCTCCACAATCGTAGGCAGGACGCAGTCGCAGGTTAAGTCGGCCGGCCGCAGAGCGGTGCCCAGAGGGCAGGCGTTCGGACAGTCTGCGAAAGCAGGCGAAAAGTGACGATGCATCTGAGAAGGGTGATGTGTGCTGTCTGGTCTGTGCCGTTTCATCGATCTGACTCTGCACGGACTCTATTTATTTTGGAATCGTTCTGTTCACGAAATACGAGTTCAGTCAAATGCTTGGCAAGATGAGGACAAACTTTGAATAGCCATGCCTCGCCTAATTGAAAGAGTCGCACTTCAACTGAAGGGCTTGCATTGACTGGAATACAGGGCCGAGGCGAGCCCCTTGCTGAGCCCGAATTTTTGAGCCTCGTAGGCTGACCTTGAAGAGACAAGTCCTACACAAGCATTTAGCTCAGACGTCAACACTCCGACAGTTTTCCACCAGACCTCTCAGCAAGCAGAGGTAAGCAAGCGGGAAGAATGGGTATAGAAAAGGGGGGAACCGCAACCCACTTTTTCCGGAAGGAGGAGGGGAAGGGAAGGTGAGCGGCGGCGCTGCCAGCGCAAACGTCCCGTTCAGCTGAGAAAGGTTCTGGAAGGGCGTGAGCAAGGGGCTATTGCTTAGGTTGACGCCCAGTGGTGAACTACTGAGGGGCAAGCTTGTATTGACGGGCGCACTCGTGTTGAGGAGCCCGCTGATCCCTGTAGTGCGGCACTCAAGACTAGTTAGATATGAACCGATGAAAGCGTTAGGGAGAGTCGCATTGATGACAGGAATTCTTTAGTTGGGGTGCACGGGTGGGGGCGGCGCACCGAAGTGTCGGCGACGGATTGGTTAGTCCAGACCCTGATCTGCTTAGCCAGGTGGGTGAAAGGTCACCAGAAGTGGAGACAAGCGACTCCAATGTGCCTGGCTGCGTCACGGTTTCCGAAGCGGCAGAGGGCATCATCAGAGAGCTGGTCAAAGCCGTCCGTCCGTGCTGCTCAGCAGAACGGGCGCTCTAGCAGAGTCGAACTGAAAAGAAGACACCTGTGAGACCATTACGTCTTGCAGTATCAAGGAGGGCTCGTCGAAATAACGAGTGTGCCAAGGAGAGAAGGCCCAATAGTGGTTACCAAAGCTGCATTCAAAGAGGGGAAACACATCTGGTTTGGCCGTTTGTGAGAATTGTTGAAACTTGCGCTTTCTTTGCACTTTAGGCATGCAGCGCGGTACCTAGAAAGTGAGGATCTCCGGGATCTCAAAGAAATGGGAATAATGAGGTACCTGCCGGGGGGGCTTGTGGCGCCTGCGTTATCGCCGAGACTGGGATGGAGCTCGGCGAATCAAGAGCTAAAGTAACACCTTCGCGTGGCAGTGAGGAGCTTTAACATACCTGTTGCAAGGGGCCGCCGAAGCGTGCATTGGGGCGGGCTCGAAAAAACAGCGTAAAAGAGGGCGTGCGGCTCGGCAGACTCGGTATACTTCAAGCTGTACGAGTTGGCGGAGCTGAGGTGGAGGACGTACCTATAGGGGGGGGTCCTAGTGTAGCGCCTGCGATATAGCCGCCGCGAACTGAGGTGGGGCCTCGGTATATTAAGGGCCGACTTTAGACAACGGGTGAGAGCGGTGACATACCTGTTGCATTAATTGGATGGCCCGAGCGTCGTGGAAGCTAAAGTGGAAACGTAAAAGGTAGCAAAAAGGCTTGGTACTGGGCATTTTGGCAAAGTTATTGGGGCTAGGCGGAGCGGATGCGTCGAACTTTCTGTACTGCAAGAGGCGCCTGTGCTACTTCAAGGACTAGCGAGCGGAAAGGCGAACCAAGAGTTAGGAAATCAAAGGGAAAACGAGGGGAGAGTCGTGAAGTACCTGTTGCAATGGGTGGAGCGAGCATTTTACCTGGGGGTGACTACCGGTGCAAAAGTCACGGGTACGGCACTCGAAAAGAAGGGAAAAGGAGGAGCGGAAGTGAGCAGTGGGCATTTGCAACGTACCTGGAGGGACGGTAGCGAGTGTCGGAGCCAGCGACTGCGCTTGCGCAACAAGCGGAGTGGTGCTAATAGGAGTGCCAAACGGCGTTGTGGGGGGTGCTAACGTACCTGCTGGTGTGGGGGGGGGCGTGGCGGTGGCGGAACGGGGTGCAACAGTGGAAGCAACAATGGGTGCAACTGTGGGGGCGAGCGTTGGTATACCTGGGGTGGTGACCAGTGTCGCGGCGGGGGTGGGTGCCGACAGTAGAGGCGCAGCTGGCGTGGACGTTTTTGTGGGAGGGGAGGTGCTTGCGGCCGCTGTCGAGAGGGGCTGCGTTGGAACCGGTATGGCTACGTTTGTTGGGGCAGCAATTGCCGGGGGCTGCGTGGGAAGCGGATTCGCGGGTGCAGGCGTGGCTTGAAGTGTAGCAGGTAGAGTTACTGTGGGTGCGGGAATTACTGGTGCTTGCATGGCAGTAGGGGCAGGGGTTGGGGGGGCTGGAGTGAACACAGGTTGAGCTGGTGACGAAATAGGGGTAGTGGTAGGGGCAGGGCCAGAGGGGCTTTAGTGATTGGTTGTTCCTCTAGAGTCGGTAGGGGCGGTAGAGTCGGTGGGGGAGGGGCATCAGGGGCTTTAGTGATGTCGGGGGTCTTTAGCGTTTGTACTGGAGAAGGAGTCAGCTCGGTTGGTAGAGGGGGACTTGCTGTTGGAACAAGGGGGTCAGGGAGAGGAGGAGCTGGAGTAAATGTAGGGGGACCTGGTGTTGGTCTTGGAGTGTCAGGGGCGGGAGGGGCCGGCGTCAGGGAAGGAGGAGTCGGCGGCTGGGCAGGAGGGGCGTTAGGGGGGTCGCCGGAGGTGGGTGTAATTGGAGTCGGATTCGTGATGGAAACCGAAGTGGCTGGTTCACTGGTGGGGCTTGAAGTTGGGCCTTGTAGCAAGCGCCGGGTTGCAGCTTGCACCAACTGGGAAGGTCCCGTCACAGGACCGTCCCAGAAGGGCTTCCCATGCAGTCTGTTCTGTGCCAGCATTCGTTCGAACAAAGAAACGGCTTCCAACCTGTCAAGCTCGCGTGCCATTTCCATCAACGGAAGGGCCTGCTCAGAACCCACTGATACTATGGCTGTGCGTGGTGGAGCTTGCAAGTGCCTGCGAGCAGATCGAGGGGGACAAAGTGAGGTGAAAGTGTCATTTTATAAGTGGTTCATATGCTGGACGAATACACCTCTGTTGCCTACTTTTGCCCAAATATTCACGAGCATGGAGTTCTGCAAGAGATGCATGAAGAGCCTCTATCATGTTGCCAAATCTCGCTTGAGCAGTGTACATGTATGTCCTTGCATATTGTTGCAAACTACGGAACTCTTTCATTGTGTCTAGCACAGAAAGTCAACTCACCAGCATGGCTCCCCTTGAACTGGCTGACAGCCCACATGTGGGCACACCAATCTGCAAAACAGCGGCAAATGGGTTTGACAACCTCTTCCAGCAACCAGTCCTGTCATGCAGATTGTCATATGCTTCTCTTGACACAGCTTGAGTTTGGTGATTGTCATATGCTATTCTTCACACAGCTTGAGCTACATGATATGAGAACACCACATTTGAGTTTTTCGTGGGCTTCGCATCATGATCCTGAGCATCGCCACTGGGTTCACACTGTTGCCAACAGTACTTCATAGACTTCCCGCCGCAACCCTGCATGGGCTGCTTAACATTCTACTGGCCATCCACCAAATGACCAGACCATGTTGAACTTCTAATGGCATTGCCTATCTGTGTAGAGGTAAAACACGTTTCACTTGCTTTTTACTTGCAAGTGAAAAGCAAGTGAAACAATGTTAATGTGGTTGAGACGCTGGGACACTCAAAGCCACGTGCCATCCCATCACCTGAATCTGCTCTCAAGGTCACCGCTCAGGCCCTCCAGCATGGAGAAAGGGACAAGCGCAACCTCCTCAGAAAGCCCTTCCAGACAGTCCATGCTTTGGCAGACTGTAACACGGTCTTCTACCACAGACGTTGGTGTTAACCTTCCTTGGCAAAGGTCTTTGGTTCCAACCATGGTCTACTTTTGACCGGACCCTACAAACCCTCGACTCTGCAGCTCCCCATGATACATGTCCACTAGAGCCAGCCCCCTAAGCAGCTCTAGCTGGGGTCCAGGTGGGGCCATTGTCAGATCAACGCTGCCCTCCGAGAGAGAAGCGAGGCACGCAGCAAAGTCCAGCATGTTAACGCTGCATGATGGAATAATATGTGTCAGATAAGAGGAGGCCTCTTGCAGATTGACAGGACGGGAACACGGACTGCAGACATACTGAGTTCTGGTGCCAGAAAGGTAGCACATGAATGATATCCAACCAGACTTGAACAATTTTCTACCTGCACCCTGAGTCAAAACAAGCGATGACAGCAGGTCACAGTGTGCACGTCTCATTCAAGTTACCAGGAACACAATGGAAGCCTTGTCATCTTCAAGATGACGCATACTTGATGAATATGCAAGGGCATCCAGCAAGGCAGACACACTCCTCGAGACAGGGCTGTGGCGGAAGTCACAGGCCTTGGAGGTCGCAACGTTTTTGTCTCTTGATGGTCTCACCATTGTAAATTCGATCCATGAGTTCCCCATGTGCTTGCGGCCCTGGCCAGCACCTTGCACTGCTGCTGACCAGCTTCAGAGTACACACACCATTGCCAACCTAAAATAGAGACAGAAAAACTTCAGCTTTGGACGGAGTTGAGCATCATGCATGACCATAACAAACAGCAGAGCTGAACCTTGAAAGCTGCATAGACTAGGAAAAGCACTCTTGCTCCGCATTTCGAGCAGCACGTCACCATGCAGCCTTGACACAACATGCAGGACAGAGATGCTCACATGGCATGCTCAAATGATAGACAACCACTCACCCTCTTCTTTGCTTCCCCGGATGGTGATGCCCAACAAGAACAGTTGCAACAATATTACCAGCTGTGCCTGCCATCTTTGGCCAGCTAGGCTGTCCCTTCGCATCATGCTGCCTGCTTGAGGATTTCAAAGACTTGATGGTTCTGCCTTTAGGCATTCTTCAGGGCCATGTTCCGACGTCGCCCGTTAATAAAGTCCACATTGAGACGTTTGGAAACTCTAATGGTGGTCAATGTCCAGCATTGCACTCACCCGTCTCGCATGCTCGTTCCCGAGCAGAATATCCGAGCGGGGAGAACTCCCTTTACCCAATGATCATCAGCAGCCCGAACTTCGCTCCGGTTATCCGGGACAAATTGTGTACCTGTTCTCTATTTTAACACTGTCGGCAGCCCTTCAAGGTTACATTGATGCTGTTCGACACGAGCAACTTCGCGTTAGTCCTAGCTGACGGGATTGCCACTCGGCCGCCGAGGCGCCGGCCGGCTCAAGCCGGTGACAGATTGCTCATGTCTGGAGTCT
>DF238002.1:5981-16229 GCA_000708835.1 Klebsormidium nitens | reverse complement strand
GGCAGCTCAACTTGAGTTCAGGAGGAGGATAACAATGGCGCCCTGCTTGAGCAGCGCCGTCGCCAGCCTGCGGCTTTCAACAGCCTTGAGCCATAATGTGGTTGTCAAAAGCACTTGCAGAAGCGCAGGTTCCCTCCCCTGGGCCAACGCGTTTCGGCATTGCAGTTCGCTGAAGGTGCACGAGGCAATTGCAACGCACACAGACGATAGATCAGTCAGAGTCTGTGAGGCGGGCAGCTTTGTGACCAATCACAAGCTGACTGAAGCTCACAAGAAGAGCGGTGCTTCCTATGGGGTTGCAAGGCCCGGCCGCAAAGTTGTTGAAGGGTGCAGGGCAATGTCCACAGATGCGAAAGGTTGGTTTCTGCCTGATGTACTGTTGCTGTAGCACATTAAGATCTGACTCTCACTTTTTGACTCCCTCGATGGTCGATCTTCAGCAGGCCTTTTCAAAAAGCTTGCTGGGTTCAAGGCATAACGGCCATACTCAGCTGCTCCATTCTGATCTGCATTTGGAAACTACAACTGCAATCAACACTATGATCAGGTGGTGGTCGTGCAGCTGACCCAGAGGCAGAAAGCAGGCAATTTAGATGCATATGCAGTCGGTCAGCCTGATAGATATAAAGATTGACAATGTCAGCAACACTGTGATCAGGTGGTGGTGGTGCAGGTGAGAAGCTTTGTAGGCACCGCGCAGTTCCCTCTCAGCGGATGTCAAGCTGCCATTGCTCACTTGCGCGTCTCGATAGAAAGTGTTGACAGCATCTGCCCTGGATCAGTGCCACTTTGAACTGATCAGAGTGATAAGCAACGCCGCCCCAAATGGTGCACCTGCTTTAAGGCTTGGCAGCATGCGACATTCAGTCGACAATCAGGGGCCTCAGGTAATTGCAGCGGCTAGGAGAGCCAGGAATTGTGCTTGACTGCAGGTGCTGCAGAAGGTGCTGAGAAGAAGCCGTCAATAGGATGGCTGGGCCTGGGGATCATGGGTACCGCCATGACTCGCAACCTTCTGAAAGCAGGGTGAGCCTGTTGTTGTTGCTCTCACCTGGACTTGAGGGTGAGGATCTGCATTGTGTCATCTTCTGTGACTCTTCATTCTGGCATCTTAAACGACAGGCTCGTGTGATTCTCAACTGCTCTCAACTCTTGTTCCTTGTCTTGAGCAAGACTTAATGCATGTTGAATCTGCAGGTGCGCTTTGCTTGTCATATATAATAGATTTGAAAGCACTCTCTGCACCACTCCAGATCTTCATGAACAACTCAATCCCCTTCTTACTTAATACCCCTTCCTTGATTTGGTCCAATCATCTACCAGATGTTCTTTAGCAATGGTGCCAGCATTTTAAGTCAAACGATAACAGCATGGGTACTGAAGTTTGTCGGTTGTCGTTCTGTATCTGCCACAGGACTTCTCCCATCACAGGACATCAGAGCAGGAACTTCCAGTCGATAAGGCATAGACATGTTGCTATAGGAAGGTCAAAAAGTATGGCGCAATAGAAATCCCCTTACAACGTTCATCCTGTCATTCACACTACATATCTTGTTCATCTTCAGGTACGACGTCACCGTCTGGAACCGGACACTCAGCAAAGCAGAGGGCATGGTGCAGGAAGGGGCAAGGTAGGCGCGGAGTCTTAGTCAGGCCAGACTGGCTTCTGAGTACTATATTGAAACTTCGCGCAAACTTTCTTCAAACTGCTTTATTGTCTAAAGCCACATTGAAGTTGCACAGTATGCACAAAACAGGTATTGTTTTCTCTAAGAGTGTGATGATTGACGCGTCATAAGCCGACATAAGAACTTTTACTTGCCCACAGGCTTGGCAAGACCCCCGCGCAAGTCGTGCGCGACTGCGACATCACGTTTGCCATGCTGGCGGACCCTGCAGCTGCGGTAAGACGTTCATGCACACATTCGCTTGTCTGTCAGATTCTGTCCCTGCCTTCGCACTTCGAAAAGCTCTGATTATGATGTCACTTAATTGCTCCTCCTGACCCTCCTTCTTGAGGCATATGAACATCAGTATTCTGTAGTTCTCTCTAAGAACGAGAAGAGTTCTCCAGAAGTACGCGTGTCTCAGATAGATGCGAGCAAAGGTTTCTCAAGCCTAACAACGGCTTCAAGGGCCATGCTTTTCATTTGAACCTCCCAAATCGTCCTGCAATCGGCAGACTCGATTTAGGCAAAGTCAACGCTAGGACTATGGCCTAGTGATCAGATGCCTCAAAGAAGGTCGTAGAATTTCAGCAGCTGTGTGCACGTTTTTGCAGCTTAGCGCTGCTCTCGGAGAGGACGGAGCCGTCGCCGGAGTCAGTGCTGGAAAAGGGTGAGTTATCGCAACACGATCCCAGGTTGCTCCCGGTTCTCTTCTTCTTTATCATTCAACCGTGTTCCTTTTGCCTTTCTTTTTGTGCTAGACTGAAAGCAGTGCTGCAAAAGCTCCTCTTGAGCGAGCTTATCTGCTTGCATGCATTCCTGGACCATCATTTGGGGTCTCGGTAAGCTGGTCAGCTGAATAGTGTTTGCTTGCCCGAAGTGCACTGACGCCCTGTCAGCTCGTTAAACCCTTCGATGACTCCATCAATGCATTGGACTGGTCTGATGAAGGCGACGTCTTAGGTCAACTCTCCTCGTTTTGAAGATTCTAAATTCCAACTAAACGTGCGAGGAGTCGTGAATGAGCCACCTGCGTTCAGATCGTGCCGTTCCAGCTGTTGTCGACGTCAGCAGCCGACAATGCGACAGCCATTTATGAAGGATTACATCCGATATTATCTCTTTCGTCTGAGCGAGGACTGTAATTCTAAATCATTAACTCATAATTAACCCAGTATTTTACCCCCAACCTCATCTCGCATGCAGGTACGTCGACGTTTCAACAGTGGACGGCGACACAGCGCGGCAGATTGCGGAAGCTGTCAGGAAAGCTGGGGGTCAGTTTTTGGAGGTGAGGAGGCTTTGCGGGTCGCCTCACACTTAGCGTGTGCGAAAGCGCCTTTGGCCTACTTCTATTCTGTAAGCCTGCAACATCATGCGTCTTCAGATTCGACCTCCGCTTATATTCGTTCTTTGGCGCACTTTGTCGTAAGTGTAGGCCTTCAGAGCTTCCAGAAAAGGGACTATGCATTGCTATCACTTCAACATAAACTTAGACACTGGCAGCAAAGGGGTCCGCCACAGAGCGGCCTGTGTTTTGAAAACGAAGCCACTACAATACTCTAAGCACGACGTTGATGGCATCACTTTGTATCAATTCCACGTACTCGTGGCGACCTGGATGGCCGGGTCGCCTTCAATACATACTCTTTCGGGTTTTATTGTTCGACGTTGTTATGAGCGCATTGCGCTCCGAGGCTTGCGCCGACCGAGGGAAGAATATAAAAGGTAAGAACGAAGCTGCGAACCTTTTTGAACATTCAGCAGTTATCAAGAGACGATTCAGAAGTTGAAAGGTCGAGACGAACACGGTCCCTGACGAAAAAGGCGAGGGCAGGTGGAGCACTGGGAAGAGAAACCTCTTGGAACTGTGGAACATCAGAACAACACCCTGAAATCTTTGCCTTGAACGTGTTTTCCTGCTTCAGGCCCCCGTATCCGGCTCGAAGAAGCCTGCCGAAGACGGGACTCTCATCTTTCTGACGGCAGGTGAGCGCTCCACCTTTGCTGTGGAAATGGCAAAGTGATTATAGGCCGGCAAGTTGTTGCGCAAATATGCTCCGGTAGAATCGAACTGACAGTGCAACAGATCATTGAAGCATCGGCTAATGGTTGGAGTTAACATCCTGCAACAGTTGGTCTAGAAATATCCTTCATAACGAAAAGCAGATAGAAATAGTCAAGTGCCCAAAGCCAGACCCTACAGTTAGAAGCCACGGATTATACGGCAACCTCGAAGCCATCCGTTGAAACCAGAGTGGAAGGATTGGAGATGTAAGGCCTCCGGCTCTCAAAATGGAAAGACGGGCTATTGTTACTGAGGATTTCGTGCATTCGTACGTCGATTTTGACCGCCCTTCCTTGCAAGTGCAGGGGACAAGGCGCTCTTCGACCGTGCCAGCGCAGCGTTCGACGTCATGGGTAAGGTGAGGCGATGCGACAAATATGCGCGCGACGCAGCAATGGAGACACGTCAGCGTGAAATGCAGCCATTCTCCGAAAGGTTGGGTTTCAGGAAGGCGCCTCCTCTGAACTTCGCACGTCTCCAGGAGCGAAAAGCGAAGAATGTATCTCCGCTCTCTTTGCTGCAAAGTCGCGACGAGTTCGCGCCCTCTCTGCTGCAAAGTCGCCCAAAGGTCAAGCCCTTACGTCGTTGGGTGCCTGCCTTTGCTCCATGCTGACGTTACCCCTTGCCCTTTTACTTTTTTGAGTAAGTAATCATTGGAGCCCTTGTCACCTACCTCAGGAAAGCTCGTTAGGGAACAGGTGGCGCTTTGGCAGGCCAGACTGGATCCAATAACGCTCTTGACGCTCTTTGACGCTCTCTGACGCTCTTTCTCGAGCTTCGTCCGTCAATTGATCACAGTGGACTTCCCCCGGAAGTTGTGCAAATTGAGCAGAAACAAAGCAGCTGACCAGAAACTTGTGGTGTCCTGATCCAGGCTAAGTTTTTCTTGGGAGACGTTGGGCAAGGGGCCAACATGAAGCTAGTGGTCAACATGGTCATGGGCAGGTGCGTGTCTTGGCTGTGCTGACGAACGCCTTGTCCTTCGACTCCATATTGTGCCAGCCTTTCACCGAGGTTGTCTTCCTTGCGTACTGATTGGTGCCGTTTTCTGATGGAAAATGTCCTTCCACCAGATCTGCTAAGTATCGAAAGGGAAATGCAAATTGAATCTTTTAAACATAGGCAATACCCTGAGCCAGGTAAAAGAGTAGGACACTGCTAGCTTCTTTTTCAAACGAGCAGATAACGATAGGATCAGGAAGCAGAGCAAAGGTCGTTCCAAAAGAGCCCTACCTGGACACAGCATCCTTCCAGATCCCCCTGCGCGTAGTCTACCTCTCCCTTCCCCTTAAACTACAAAGAGGAGGTCGAACACCACCTGCGCTACGGAGTCCTATTCGAACGTTCCGAGTCTACCACATCCCGCACCTCAATCCGGCCACAACCGACAATCTCTGCTCATTTTCCTCCTGCAGCATGCTGGCCTCGTTCTCGGAGGGGCTTCTACTGGGCCAGGCTGCGGGCCTCAGCCCAGAAACCATTCTGGAGGTCAATTTCACTCCGCCTCCCGGCCATTTGCACCTCAGCCTTCTCTTTTACCACTTTGCTCATGTCTCGTGATCTGCTTCGTGGTAGTTCCGAGGAAGGGCTCATATTCGGTGCGCAGGAGAAGACCAGCCTCTAACCGCGCTCCATTCAATATCCCCTTAAAGAGGGCGTCCTGGGACCCGTCACGCCTCGGCGACCATAAACCACGAATATGGGCAAATTGGTCGCTGAGCCAATATTTCAAGATGCATTATAGTCCGTCCGATGACATTTTCCCTCATGACTCAGATGCCACTAGTGCCCTTGGAAAATCTGACGCCCTCTTTAAGAACCAAGGTCCTCCTTAGGTAAGACGAGCTTGCTCCGCGTGTACACCCATTGCCATGTCGCAAAGTGGCGTCAGCTGGGCTGTTGCTGCGTGAGCAGACTTCCCCACTGAGAAACATTTTGGGGGCGCTTGAGTTTATGTGTTACTCGGCGCAGGTTGTTTTGCTGGGCGCCATCAACGCTCCGCTGTACAGCATGAAGGGCCCCACCATGCTCAAGGGCTCCTACAGCCCCGCCTTTCCGCTCAAGCACCAACAAAAGGTAACCCCTGCTGCTTTGCGGATGCTTCTTGTATCAAAAACAATCTTCAGCACGGCTTCTGCGGCCCTCAACGGGCCTGTTTCGAACTTGGTGACTCCCCTCGTGGAAGTTTTGTGCGCTTTGGGTCTCCGTGAGTCTGCTCTCAAAGTATTCGGACTTTGGCTTCACCACAAAAGAAGACGTGCGTGGGAAGAAAGCTGACGCTAACGAGCTTCCGACTCACGATGCTCACAGATCTTTCAAGCCTGTTCGCATACGAGATTAGTTTCAGACCGCATTGCGATCCCTCCTCTCTTCAGAAGTCCAGCGATTTCGAACGTGGAAAATTCCCAGACTTGTAAGAGCTTCGAAAGTCAGCCCGTCGATATACAGTATCTTCCACCTTTGGACTGAAAGTTTTCTCAGGATTTCGTCAGGCCACGCTGAAATTTCTGAAATGCTGCTTGTACAGGACCTCCGGCTGGCACTCGAGCTCGCGGAGGCGGTCGGGCAGCCGCTCCCAGTCGCCGCGGCCGCCAACGCGCTCTATGAGAAAGCCCGGGAGGCGGGCCTGGGGGATCAGGACTTCTCGGCGGTGCTGGAGGCGTTGAAGCAGCGGCGAGGGAAGGACGGGGCGTAAGTATAGAGAAGGAGGTGTAAGAGGTTATAATAGGAAGCAGGGGCTTATGCTGAGAGAGACAATAAGGGATGGGGCATATAAGGAGAGAAGCGTGCAAGAGATGGAGGAAGCGTGAGAAAAGAGGGGTGTGAGAGGAGACGGAGGTATGGTTAGAAGGGAGGGGAATAAGAGGCGAGAGAGGATACGATAAGAGTGGGAACTAGGGGAGAGAGGGGGGCGTGCAAAAATTGTTGGTTTAGTGGACAAGGAGAATGAGATCTGGGGCGATGCCGCCTGCAACGACGAGGACGATGACGTCAGCCTGGATGACGTGGCGCCGAAGGGAGCGGACAGCAGGATATGCGAGGAGGGAGCCGTGAACGGAAACCAGGCGCATAGAGACGGCGGAAGGTAAAATATGGCGTGGTTGAGGGGAAAATGAAAGTGTGGGGCGCCAAGGGCGCGAATGAAGCGGGGAAAACCTGGAATAATTGTAGAAAGCTCGAGAGTTCAGGTGTGTTGAACATGGCATCGGGGTGGCGTATCTGACAAGGCCTACTTCGGAAGTGAAATGAAAGGGTGGGGCCGACGGAAGACAGGCCGGTTGTCCATGCGGTCCATGAAAGGCACCGAGAGGCGGAGTCCCACTAAGCTTGAACGGGTTGACGTGTTGAACCAATATACCTACTGCGAAACCAGTTGAAGCCGCATCTGTGCTTTGCTGTTGAACACGAAGCTGTGTTAGGTCTAATTCACCGCAGAAACCTTCGTGCTAGGTTTCAAATACTTGGTTAACTTGCATGGAGATGCCGCCGAAGATGGAGTCCCTGGCGGAACGCATTCACAGATTGGTCTGATCGATCATTGCATGATCGCATTTGTCCTTGGCATCCGCAATCCAGCATGCTCGATTCGGAGATATTAATTAAAGCCTTTCAATTATGCCGCAGTAAAGAAAGAACCCTAGCTTATATGCAAACGTGATCGACGTAAGCAGCGACTGTCGAGCGGCCGGCCGTTTTGGACCGTTCAACCGTTTTAGTTTGCGCGGTTCTGAACCTTGGCCAGGGCGATTACTCAGCGGGAAGATTGCAAAGCCAAGGCGACGATCCTGATGATGAGAACCCACAAGGCTATAAGCAATCACCAAGAGCGTACTACCGTAGACTCCAGATCCATCCATCCGACTCACCGCGAGAGCTCATCCCACGGGCCGCGTTCTAAGGGTCGGGAGGGAAAACCGGGCAAAAACAAGGTCGGGAGGGGGCCCGGGAGGGCCCCCTCCCAAAACGTTCTAATGACCGTCGGTCGCCGAAGGCGATCAACGGCCGGCGAAGCCGGCCAGGATCGATAAGCTATGAACGCCTCCATCGACGTATCGTCCGGTCGGATCGGATCATGCAATTAAATTAAAATTGTAAGAACACACGCGGCCGGCCGTACTCCCCGGCCCCGGCCGCGCCGGCGGCAGAACGGTCATCCGCGCGCCAATTCTGTTGACTCCGGTCACTAGTAGTACCGTACGTGCGCGACAGCCAGACAGCGCGGCCGCCTGTACGGTGACCGTCAGAATGCGGCCCAAACGGATGTGCGCTTCGCGTAGTTGGTGTTTTCGCATGGCTTTGAGTATGCAAATCATCATGTATACCAGTATTAACGTGCATATACAACTTGTCGTAGTAAATGATTGTCGTTGAGCAAGCCAGATTTGCACTGCAGAATTAGTTTAGCACGGCCGTTGTAGATAGTCTCATGTTTGAACTTAGGCGCCATGACGTTCTTTGATTTGCAACAATTAAGAGACTACAATCAAAGAAACTATTCCTTGCACAGCTGCGGTCAACACTTCATCGTACAACAACGGTCCACATCTGAAAACATTGATAACTCTATTTTCAGCACTCAACATGAACTCGTCGCAATCACATATCCAATGACATTACAGCGACGTACTTCACTCTACTTCATAACCGTCAATTGTACAAAACGACTCTAAGTATAAGGGCACTTTTTCCCTAAATAATGACCGGTGCCCTTGATGAGCCTATGACACTTACTACAATGCCTTGGTTTCCCGGCGCTCGCTTTGCCACGTGGCAACTTCTTTGGTGGAGCGTTCGCCGCAGGAGGTTGCCGCATAAAAGAAAAAGGCCGCTGACTCACGGGCGGCCTACCTAGATCTTGCCCCAAAATCATACTACCACCAATTGACACCTGTTCTGGTGACGGTCTAGTGGCGGATGGTGGCATGGATGTTGTGAATGGGCCAGGTGAACCTGGCATGGCGAGATTTGTGGGCATGGATGATGGTATGGGCGTTGACCTCTTCTCGTGGAGGTCGTGTTGAAGTACCTGGAAGCGTGTAACCGCGTCAGTGGACCATCCGAGTGAGGCGTCAACAATTTGCTGGTCCACTAAGCCCCGAGCAAACTCAATCAGATGTTTCTTTTGCTTGAGGGCGAGGTCGGTGATCTCAACGCGTGAAGAATTCCGACTTGCCCGGAGCGCCTCGTTGACCCGGAAATTGTATTGCCGGGTGAAATCGTCCCACTTTATGCCTCCTTCTACCGGACACAACTCAAAAAATAGCCGCCGTTCCGCCTCAGAATGAATACGTCGCGTCACTCTTGGAAGGCTGAATCTTGCCGCCGACACGGGCTGTTTCTTCACAGCGGCAGCGGAGAGCTTCCGTTGCTTGCTTGTGTTTCGAGTGGTCTGGACAGCATACAACAATTTGGGATGTCAGTCGAATAGACAAGGCCGTGCCTCTAGTCAATATGCGCGGTTGAAAGCATTGTTCAGTCAAAAAGCAGCTCTCCGCATGTTTCGATGCTCGGTAGAGAAGGAAGAAAATGTTTCTTACGTTTTCAACCCTGGGCCGCTTAAGACTCTGTCTACCAACCGGCTTCTCTTGAGCGAGAATCTGAAGAAATCGAAGGCAATCATAGAGTTATTAAAGAGCTTGTTTGTAATATAAAGTACACAAATTGAACCGCGTGCAAGCAGGTGCTTCCGATAAACTTATCAATTGCCGCGAGTACATAGAATTCTAGGCAACGCCCTTGATTCAAGCACAGCTTTCAATCCTACTCAAATCCTGTTCATTGATCAGGAACGTTAGGTACCTGCTCATGATCCAAGTCCGCATAAAGAGACGGCGAACCAGTCCCGTGCAGGTCCGGTTTCCCGTTGCCCTCATAAACGGGACCCTGAATGGAGGGGGAAATTGAGTGATTATCGCTGGCCGAACTCAAAGTTCGATGACACTTACAAAGCACTTAGATTGCAAGCGGCCTTAAAGCAATGTTCACAACATTGAAGTCGTTGGACGGGCGTTCTTTGCCCCTGTATTACGGAAGCCCTAAGCTGACACACCCTCCGAAAAGTGAGAAGGACTCAAGTCTTGCTCATTTGAACAAGCGCTCTCTTCATCGAAGGAGCCCAAGGTCAGACTCACCATTGGTGACGTTTGGGGGACGGTTTTGTCGCTTCCTCCAAGTACTCCGGACGAACGGACCCCTCGAGACAGGCCCGCGATCGGTGGCATGCAGGAACCGCCCTCGCCGCCGCCCCCCCAAAGAACTCCGGCCGACCGGAACCCCCCAGTCAGGCCCGCGGTCCGCGACATATGGGGGCTGCCCTCGCCGCCCCCCCCAAGAACTCCGGCCGAACGGAACCCCCCGGTCAGGCCCGCGGTCCGCAACATGTGGGGGCCGCCCTCTCCGCCCCCCCCAAGAACAGCGGGCGAACTGGGCCCCCCGGACAGGCCCACAGTCGGCGGAGCTTGGGGGCGGGTCCTCCCCAGGACAGCGGGCGAACAGAACCCCCCGGACAGGCCC
>DF238003.1:0-15692 GCA_000708835.1 Klebsormidium nitens | reverse complement strand
AGTTTATGACATTTCAGCGGGCGGACCGCCGGTATCGCACGGTTTCGCGGCGAAACGTCGGGCTGCGTCGCACGATCGGACCGGTCACCGCGGTCCACCGTCGCATTTCACTGCCGCGAGAGGACCTTCGGCCTGGCTCTGTTTTTTCGATGCGAAGTTCCTTGTCGGTACAACACACGAGATAAAGTTTACGAAATTTCATCCAGTCGGATGCCCCGAGGGCGGTTACGAGGAGCAGAGCACGGTTGGAGGCTTGAGGACGTGTTTAGGTTAAACCCAAGCGATTGTCATAAGCTATGCATGCCCGGCCCTTTGCCGCAATCAGTTATATTAGGGTTTTCAGCCTGGGCTGGAACCCTAGCCTTGAGACACGTAAGCAGATTGCTTAGCACAGGACAGCTCTGCTCAGAGAAGAGGATCTTCAATAAATGGCGCCTCTTACTACAGAGCCTTGAGCATAGGACACCGCGTTGCTCAAATGCAGCATGAGTGCAGCATTGACTCCTGCATCTGAAGGCATGATGGGCGGCACAAGGAAGTTTGAGAATGTGAGAAGTTGCGTCCTTTTTGTCTAGCTGCAGAGACAGGGCCCTGAAATGTAGGCCAGTCCAGCTGCCCAGCTAAGAGGCAATTTGAAAGATAGTGAATTCGGACAGATTGTGAATGCTGGCACGAGCTTGTGATTATGCAACATTGCCATGTAGCTTACAGCCAGTCTTAGCGGAATGCACTGGCTTCTCAAACAACCTCTCACAGCTGGGCGGGAGCTGGCCTCATGCATTTGTGGTCGATCAAGGATGGAGGGCAGCGTTTGTGAGCTTCTTTTGGCTCTGACCAGGGTACAAGGCAAAGAAGGCAAGTGACGAAGAGAAGCTCATCAAAAAGCTTCATGGTGGCTCTGATTTGTCTGTCTTCCTCAGCGAATGCACGATGAGCTCGGGCATAGTCAGTTGTAAGTGCCCATCTCTCCTCAACTGAGCACGCAAGAAAGACGTCTTACTTGCAGCTGTGCTATAAGCTTTGCCCAGCAATAGGTTTGGCAGACTTGGACTTGCAATGTCACATAGACATATAGAATATTCAGCTTTCCGGTCCTTCCAACATAGTCTGTAATACCGCGTTTTCTGCTAGTTTGAGCTTGTCAGACTTCGTAACGGTAACAATTATTCAAGGATCTGGCTGGTCTACCTGAGCAGGTATAAAGTATCGTGTCCGCATCTGAGTAGTCACTGCTCATCCAGAACCCCTCCTAGACTTTCAAAACCAGCCGCGGGCAGAGGATATCTACACGGCCCACCATTGGGCTTACGCTTGTTTGGATTTCAGTAGTGATGATATCGTAGTTCAGCTTCTCGTACGTATGACAATGTTTCTCAGCTTGTTCGTGGGTCTAAGAAAGCGAATGTTATGCTTCAGCCCCTTTCACTACAGACTTTTGATTTATTGAAAGACTGCTGTTCAATCTTTCTTCAAAAGCCGACTGGATAGCCGTCTTCCGATCCCGTACCTGCATTGCTCTGCCAATCAGATCCTTCAATGCTAACGTTTACTTTCCGGGAAGTGCAGGATGTAGCACTTCCCCGAAACGTAGCACTTCCGGAGCAACGGAGGCCATTACGCTGCCGTACGGTGAGCGTAGACCTTGCATAGACTTCCTCACTCCGGAACCGTAGGCTTGGGCTGAAATTGGAAGACTTCGCAAAAGCTATCTTTCCTGGTGCTTACGATTTATATCCTTGTTGTGATGTCGACACGATATACTGTTGATGAAGCAGATTGCAGGGTGGTCGAGTCCATCGACAGCAAATCTGGTTGCCTTTCGAATATATCCATTCTGTGATGTACGTTTACTAACAGGGATTGCTATACGTTTCTTCAAAGCTTCCACTCTGTCAAAAGTAGGCCCGTTGAGGGAAGAAAGGTTGGGGCCGTAAAAGCTTAAGTGGCGAAATCGAAAGAAGCTTCGTGTGGGCCCAATATCTCACTCCGAACAACATCTGTGTGAACTGCAGGGTGTCCGGAAGAAAGGGGCCATGAACACTTTCGTGCGAGCCGCGGAGATAGTAACGACCCTTCAATTCCCCCGCATGATGATCGTGGCTTGTGGGGAAGAACCTTTAGTCACGCTTGAAATTAAGCTAGTGAGCTCGTAGCTAGCAAGTTGGTCAGCCAGATCTATGGTGAACCATCTTTATTTACGCCTCACCTTGTCATGCATAGGACAGCCTCGTGTCTAAGTAACTGCAAGCCTAGACCACTGGCCGAACATACGTACATGTCACTGAGCTCGATCAAACTTGGCCCTGGACGTGATATCGTTTAGGTGCTCGTTCATCGAGACCTCTTTTTCATGTAGCAATTGCCATGGTTGTACGTAGTATTCAAGTCAAGCCTGTGATGGGCTTTCAAGTTTTGACAGTCTATACTAATTGCTAGCTGTTCAGTATCAGTGCAGATCGATCTCGGATCTCCTCATTATTCATCACCTAGTGATCAGTCTAAGTTTGACACGTGATTGAAACTACGCGTTAGTACATATACGTACCATGCTTGCTGCACATGGCAAGCGCACGAGCACATGCAACGAGGCGTTTAATTGCATTCAAACTTGCGGTTTCACCGTGCATCAATCTGCTTTCAAATCTCAGTCCAATCGACGTTTTACTGACATACTACACTTCGGACGAAACAGGCTGCCTCAGTATTGCAGGCGTGTACACGCAAATGCATTTGGAGTGGCATTCGAAGTTTGCCGCTGTGTCCATCAAGTTGTGGCTTGCAACTCGTATGCGGTAATGGCTTGTTGAATTTGCTAATTCACGGCAGAACAATTATCACGTTTTCCTTCCGTTCTACAATTCGCAAAGTTAGTAAGCTTGCAAATCTATATGGATTCGTCAATCAAGCTGAGGACTTTTGGCGTTTCCTGTTCGACTCCGACTGACTTGATATCTTCCGGCGTTTTCCTGTCCGCTTGGGCTCATCTTGTTCATCACGATTGCCAACCTTTGACTCTCGAAGCAACTCACAATACTTCCATGGCTGCGCCGGATCTATGCCGCATGCAATCATGCTATTCTCAACGGCTTGCACTGCTGCAGCCTCACCTACATTGCTCTGCCTCAACACGATCTCTACCAAACTTATAATCTTGCGGAACTTCGAGAGACGTTTGCTTTCATTTTCCCGTCCTCTTCTCCAGCGAGTACCCCACAGCTCCTCCATCCGTCTCAAAGACATGGGGCACCCCTCTTGTCCGTAGGCCCATTCTTGCCAGACCTCTGCAACCGAAGTGTAGTTTCTCCCGATCATATAATTTAAAGCCCACTCGGGGACTACCGAAGCATCTTCTATTGTTCCCTCATCGGCAGCCCCTAAATCGACACTTCCCGAGCCACTTGGGCTAGCCCCGGCATCGCCTTGGCTTGCTGTTCCAAAGCCTCTAAAAGCTCCCGCTTCCCTCCCCGAGTCTTCTCTATCGTTTCCTTCCGAGCAAGGTTGTGAAGTCGTCCCACTCTCCCCGCCCCCCTCGCTTTCCCCTGGTCCTGTTCGATGGCCCTCTGGACAGTTCCCACTCTGTTCCGCACCTTCCACTTCCGAATGAGGCTGCCGGCAGCCCTCCCCGGTCGCTTCCTCCGTCTCTATTCCACCCTCCTGAACGGTCGTCTTGTCGGTCGCCTGCTCAAAAGCTCCGAAGTCGAGCCCTTCGCCCAGACCTGATCAATGGAGAAAAGAGCGTCAAGTTGAGGGAGTGCCGACTTTGTTATAATAAACATGTCTCAGAAGGACCCCCTGCATCACAAAAATCTAAGGCTTACGTTCTAGCGGAAGTACCTCAATAATTCAACACAGATAACTAAGATCTTAAAACCGACAGACACTTTCATGATGAGAATCTTTCGGTCGTCTGATACGAAGTAGCGGACCCATCCTGACGAATTTGTTGGGCAGAACCTCATTCTCAAGTAATCTGAGACCTATTCAGGACGATTGCAAAATCTGCTCGACAAATGGCAAGGATGACTGAGGCAAGACTCTCAATCATCAGATGCGACGGTCAGCCACATCGGCAAGATCGAAACTCTCTTTAGACCTTATACCAAGGTAAGCGTTGCTGCAGACTGACGGCGACCAGTGATACTACACATGCTTCAAGTTCGCCCTCACTTGTCTCTGGCTGAACCGTCTTCCGGGCGGTTGTCTGGGGATCACGTGCCTCGTTGTCGTCCTGGCCGCTCAACGCGTCCGGATCCTGGGTGACGGCCGCGTCGGCTGCAGCGTGCGCGGCAGCAGATTGAGCTGCTTCGGCAGCGGCTCTGAGGGCCGCCTCAACCGCGGCCGCGACAGGAGCCGACGAAGGACGGGAAACGTAGTCCATACCTAGAGACAAGAAATTCAACGGTTCAACTCAAGTTACTCAAGTTAGCCACGTCTCAGAAGCACTTGAATACCGGCCCGTCAATGCACTCTTAACGCAAAGTAACCCTTTTGCTTTGCGCTGAAGGTGACAAGCGGCTTCGACCTGTCCTACCGTGACTGAACGAATTGAGCACAAAGCTTTACTTTCTTCCACGCATTTTGACCTGATGAGGAAGCTGAAATCGCTTGCAATCAGGCAGTCCTGCACTGTTGGAACATCTCGGACATCCCCGACTCATGCAAACCTGCTCACATGAAAGCACGACGTCAGATCTCATCCTACGGATTCCTCTTAGTCGGATTTGGATTTGAGGATGTCCGAGATCGACGCATCTCGTGCTTTGTAACGCTCGACACTTCCGTCTATACCTTAGAGGCAGGATCATAAGAAAGCGAGATTCCAAAGGTGTTTCCAAACAACAAAGAACTGTTGTTGCACTTTCTTGCGTTTGGGCGTCCACTCGAGAAGCTTGACAAGTGTTTCGACCGTCTAAGCAACTTCATCAAGAAAGCTCAGTCAGTCCGCAGCTTGCATCGAGGCCGAAACTAGCCCTCACCGTGGTTTAGTGAGGGCAGGGTAACACTGCCTTGACATACGCACTGAGTAGGTTTGAAAACAGCCTGGTTCAAGCAAGGGAGTACTCACGAAAAGGGCAGCAGTAAGGTGCGCCGTTCTTTGCCGCGATCAGCATCATTCCATATTTGACCGTTCGCTCGGAAGGACCCTATTGAAGGACACTGACGAATGAAACAAACAACTAACCTTCTCCAGCCGTCTCCTCTCTAACCGTCGCGCCTTGTGAAGTCAGCCCTTCAGCTTGTGCGGGGTTAAAGCCTACGTCCTGCTCCGGGCTCGTCACGTGGGCTTCGGCAGGTCGCGCGTCAGCATTTTGCGCTGCGGCTGCAGCACTTGCTCTCACTGCCGCCTCCTCAGCGCCCGCAACTGAAGGAGCCGACGGACACCCAGGGATAAAGGAATCCGGACCTGAAGCAAATGTCAAAGACTCTTTCTGCGTCCGATACATCCGCTACCATCCTGACCTTGTGCAGCTTTCTGGGTGAGTGACCAGCACATGTGCGTGGAGTCCTTAGGTTAGAACGGTGGCTCAGAACAAAATCATCCTAGTTAACAACGGCAACTGGGAGTCCAGGACTACTGCAGCCTCTCGAATCCCTTGTCTAAAAAGATACCGGCAGCACCTCGTTGCACTTGGGCGGCCAAACGAACCTGCAAAACGAATCGACCTGACCAGTATAAAATCTACTTGTATGCGTGGTTCAGTTCGCTTTACCTGTCTCGGGCTCCACGGTTTCCCCGACGGTCTCCGTAATCCAGGATCTTGTCTTTGGACCACGTGTCTCGTGATCACACTGGTCGCTCAGCGCGTCCTGATTCTGCGTGCTGGCCCCACCAACTGCCGCGTGAGCCGCAGGTGCCGCCTGTGTTGCTTCGGCAGCGGCTTTGAGAGCTGCTTCAGCCGCGGCCGCGAGAGGAGCCGACGACGGACGAGAAAAGGATCCTAAATCTGTGGGCAAAGAAGTCACAATTTGAGCTCCTTCCTGGAATCGTATGAGAATCGGCCGGTTATCCGGTCCCTGTACCTTCACTTCGTCCGCATCCTGGCGCTTCGCGTTCGATTGACGAGGGCGTTTAATCTTTTCGAGAAAGACGAATGAGCTCGGAAAGTCTCAAATTCCTTTGAAGCCTTTTAGCTAATGCGCAATCGGAACGATTCCCCGATCAGAGGCCTTCTCAAACGGCTTCGACGAGCTGCCCTTATTGCGGCTCCAATCGACGGACACTTTTTCCCGCCCAGCACTTGACTCCGAAAAGAAGACGAAAATCAATTGCAAAAGGATCGAAAGATGCCCGACCTGGCTCAAGATCCATCTCGTCGTTGTCGGCGGAGAGGGAGCCCGCTTCAGTCGCACGTCTGGATGCCACGTCACCCGTTGACCCGCTTTCATTCTGAGGGGGAGTACTGGCTTGTTCGGCGTCAGCGTGTGTTGCCGCCGCCGCTCGTGCTGCCACAGCAGCGGCTCGAAGAGCCGCTTCTGCAGCGGCCGCGACAGGCGCCGACGGAGGGCGGGCAAAAAACCCTGTGGTCGTCCGCCGAGGCTCGGGGGTTACTGGCGAATGTGCAGCGGGTCTGGCCGACGGGGCCGGCGACGCTGGCTGCTCGTCTGCGCCTGAAAACGCGCATACAAGCCGCTCGAGCACGCGCAGCACGGCGGACATCTGGCCCTGCAGGGCCTGCTCGCGCTCCCTTGAGGCTTGCGACTCGCGCTCGATGCGCGCAAGCTGCACCTGCTGATCTTGCAACACGGCAACCACCTGCAAAGACAAGCGGGCTTCATCGAAAAATAGTTTCGGCTTCGTGCTAAGCTGGCTCGCGCATTTGAATTCATCTCATTTTATGCTGAGGTCCGAGAGATCCTGGTTGCCGATAGAGAGCTGGCTGGCGATGTAGCAATGGGCTGGGGTCTAATCTTTAGTGCAAGGAGTCATGTTTGGTAAAGTAAAAAATGGGAGCATGTTCGGCGGATGTGAAACGTGACTCTTTATGGTTTTCAATCAGGACATCACTGCTTAAAGTACCGGATTGGCTTTTGAAGACAGCCGAAGACCTGCATAAGCGCGCTTTGTCATCAAGAAGACTGAAACTAAGCGCCCACCTTTCGAAACAGGAAACGAAGTTCATGCTTGACATCTTGTTCCACCAAGCAAAGCGAAACTTGATGCGCTTACTCTACTCACCTCCGGGGGGATGTTTGCGAGCTCGGGAGGAGGAGCAGGCGCGTTGCACACCGCTTCTACAGCGTCGCAGAACCTGTCCCACTCCTCCCCCTCGAAGAAGTGGTGGTAGATGATTGGATGGTCCTCGTATCTCCCCATCCGCTGGAGGAGTGCCACGTCTTGCAGCAGCACCGCCCGCAACTCGATGAGCAGCTCCAGGAACTTTTGCGCGGCGATGTCGCGCTGACTGGCTGGCCCTGTTAGGTTCCTCTGCAAATGAAGATTGAATGCTCGCTAGAAGAAATATCAGTGGGTTATATTTCCGAGGAAGCGGAACTGCAGCAAGATCATTGTACACGTGCACTGATGTCCAATGGCGATTCATTTTGGAACCCATCAAAAGTCTTCCAACAAGTATCAAGGAACATACCTGCTTCACCTTCCGCAGCTCCTCGTCGGCCCAGGGAAAGATCTGCTTCGCCAAACCCGGGTACTCGTCCTCTGAGGGGAGCACCCGACCACGTGGGAAAAAGTACCCTTTGCGGTCGTCCTTGAATCCCGCCTGGACAAGCATAATCCCGACTGGAAGTTGGTGCAGGTACGAAGTCCGGAAGTGATCGTAGATCCAACGGCCGAGCCGAGCACTCTCAGCTTCTTTGCCGCTGCAGAGAAATTATGGAGACGATTGATCAGTAATCTTTGGTCGAGAGCCCTGTAATTAACGCCTTCCCGAGATCATCTCGGCGGGACCCCAAACATCATTGCAGACTTGTGGTGTCAGTCATGCTCGAAGGTTTGGCTTTGGCTGACGAGAAGCACGCCCTCAAGAACTCAGTTTGGACTGACGACCTTGCACTCTTGACACTCCTCTGCCCGTGCATCCAGAGCAACACGCAAGTGCGACCGGTTATCGGGTTGCGGGGCAGCTTGAGCTTGAAATTGACATTCTGACGAGGTAACATTTTTTTCGAAAAGTCCCGAATGGTGTGAATGCTCACCCGTTATTCTCAGCATGCCGCACTGATGCGCCGCGCGGCGCATGCGTAAGCTTGCTGGATACAATCTCCTGCTCGCCGTACGCCTGCTTGAAGTGCTTGAGCTGCGTATTGTACGTGACGTTCCTGCTGACGTCATCATTTTCGTAGAAGAGAGGACGCAAGTTGTACCTGCGAAAAACCTCAGAACCGAGTGAGCAAATCTGCGATAAAGCCCGTACAACGGCAAGCTAGCCAGAAAGAGCGGGAACCCAACTCCTGAAGGATTATGCTTTCCTTCTGAAGGATGATGCTTTGTCAAATTGCAAAACGTCACGGCCTAAACTCGTAACCTTGGGCCTTATCGGTCTTCGACGTCAAGATTCTTCTTCCAAAAGACAGAATATCATATCTACTACGTTGTAACCGGCTCTAGAAGCGGCTGTTCTTTGAAGGTACAAAAGCTTGCTCGTGATCGACAGTGAGCAAAATTGGCGAAGCACAATGAGTGCATCAGATCGAAGAAGTACCCACCAGCTTTCCCTGCTGCTGAAGTCAGGGGCATCGGCACCCAACAAATGGAACGTCTGAAAAAGCTGCATGGCGACCGCCCCAACCGCACACTGTTCGACCTGCATGTGGCGGATGCCACCGAAGTACTCCAGACGCCCGTTCTGCGATGAAAGGGTTGGGCAACAGTGTCGGGTCACAGGATCTTTCCAAAGAGTTCCTAGACCGTTCTCGCAACTGTTCGCGTGCATTTCAAGAGTCTACTTGTTCCAGAAAACATAGACGACTCAACGGTTTAGGAATCTTCGATCTTTTCCGAGAAGCATGACAAATTTTCAGCCACTCAGCCTCGGGCACTCAAGTATAAGCTCTCACTTTGTTGGTCTTCCCCGAGTAGCTCACGCCGCCCACGTACAAAGGGACGTCCGGCCCGACATGCCGGTACGTTTTCGAGTACAGATCAGGCAAGTCGATACTCCGAGCATCATCGCCGCGGAGGCAGAACTGGTGAGAGGTCAGGAACATTCCTCTGCAAGAAGTTTCGAAATCATAAGTCCGATGGTATTGTAAACGACGTCTTTAAAGACAGCAGTCCTGTGACGCCGGCTTGGATTTGTGGACAGTGTGCCTTCGTGTATCATGCCTTGCCTTTGGGGAACGAGGACGTCCCGTTATCTTTGACCGTTGGGCGCAAGTGTTTCATTCATCCTATCCTGCCAGGGCAATACGCGGATTAAGGCAGCTGCTAACCCATTGATCTGACCGCGCTTTTTGAATCACTTGGCTGCAGTCTTATCTCAGGATGACAAGGTTCCCGCACAAGAGATTGCTAGAAAAAGACACACAGTTCTAAGTTGCGGGGCCCAGCTTACTCACCTCATGGTGGTGTGCTGATGAACATCACCGTCTTCTCCCTCAGCGTCACCAGACACCAACCTGGTCCCCTTCGCAAGCCAAGCCTGCGCTAAGCGGAGCTTCTCTTCCTCGGTGTATCCGTCCGATTCTGTACCTTCTTGTCGGTCTGCACATGCGCTGCACATCGAAGATCAAGCATGATCAGCGGAGTCGTTTGAATCTCTAGCTATAGTGAAGCCATCTGCTGGGACCCAGTCTTGGGATCTGAATGTTGAAGGTCTTTGGAAGCTTGCAAGCGAAGAGGGCGCGCCCAAGTCAATAGCATCGAGACTTTGTCCGTATTTTCTAAGGAGGGCAACTGAACATGCCTGGTCACGTTGCGATTGCAAAGGCTCCAGCTTTTTGCGGTCAAAGGCTGCAGTGATCGGGGGTTCTTCCCTTCGAGCGGCTCTCTTATCGATCAAAATGTTGTACCCTCACCGAATCTTCTTGTTGGCAGTGTTGCCAGCTGCACACTTCAAAAGCTCTTGCATCGAATGGATGGCTCTCACGTCCATGCTCGAGGTATGTATACCCTCGAGGAAGTCTTGGACGATGGCGTAAAATTGCAGTGCCTTGCAGAAGTTTTGGACGACGCCAATGGACTACATGGAGCGGCAATGAAAGATCGGTTGCGTGCTTCACATAGATTCCAGTGAAAAGAGAAACGTCTAAGAGCCTGCTCGAAGACATATGGTTATGCAGAAGGGTCCTTTCAAAGCATTGAGCTGCTACATAGCCTGCCTTTCTTGTGGAGACTTGTCAGGAACCATTCTGCCAATATCTTCTTAAGGACAAATAAGCCCGCAGTCAAGCGCAACAATCGCTCAGCACAACCAAACTAGACAATCGCAAGAAACACGGAACGATGCCACAAGCGTGAAGAAAACTTCATGCCATGCGCTTGCTGATGTCATCACTCACCATTTCATCTTGATCGTTCAGCTTTTCGACCAGATCGACAGCCAAGGCAATTCTGTCCACCGTAATTCGAGGGCCTGATGCCCAGAGAGGCAACGTACTGCCGCCCAGCTTCTTGAGGACTGCCGCAGATCTGGCGGGAGCCCAGTCACCATCGTCTCTCCCATATCCGTGTTGGACACAGAAATGCTGCGCGAGTACAGGAAACGGCATGAGTAAGGCCAGCAAATGCCTTGATACACCCTGAATTTCGCCTCCGGTAACCTGTCTTTGGAGGTCAATATACGGCTATACAATTGGCTTTGTTCTCACACCATAAGAAACATAGAAACAGAGACGAAGCATCTATAAGGCTCATTAGCTGGATAACGCAGGCGGGGTTGACCCCCCGTTCAAACTCTTACTAGACGTCTCATACAATCGCTAGAGTCCGCATTTCACCTGTATCAGATGAACCTGGTCCTGACTTTGCACTTAAGTTCTACATGGGCAGGCGTGTCGTGCACGCGGCGACGAAAGAGCAGGAAGAGGATTCTCAAGTCATCAATCATATGGTCAATTTTGATTCCCTACAGATATTACCTTGTAAGTTTTGAGGCCTCGAATGTAGTCCTTCTTGCTCTTCGGCTTCAGATTGGCGTCCTTCTTGATTGCAGCATTCCAGCGGGCGTCAGCAACGTGCCTCTCTTGAGCTCGCTCCTCCGTGTCCTCTTCGACGCACTCCGAATTCTGCTCTCTTCTTCCAAGAACCCCTTGCCTTTCCGCATTCTCTCGATCCTGTGCGTTAGCAACCCCCTCGGACCCCGGCTGATTGCCAGTCCCATCCGTGGGCCTCGCAAGCGCTGTGTCCAGGATACTCGTCCCACTTTTCCGACCAACGCCCTGCTTCCGGCTGCCTGCTTGTCTCCGAGTCCCCGATCCTCTGCCCCTACCACGCCCCCTGCTTCGGGTTGAGCGCTGCCCATGTCCCGTTTCAGCAGCTGCTCCCGGTGCTGTGGGACCGGTGGCCACAGCAGCAGCCTGCTGAATTGGCCACTCGGTTGCAGATCGGTGATCGCCATCGGGATTGGCAGTCGGGGGCGAGTTCCCGACATCGCCTGCATGTCCAAGAAGGACTGATCAGTTTAAAAAGGTCAAAGGGAGTAGGCGGTGCACTCAGCCGGAGCAGAAGCTCAGGAAAGAAGCCGAAGAAGGAGCAAGCCCAACGCAAAGGTGATGGATGAAGTGAAAGAGAAAGAAGAACGGGAAGAAAGCAGTGATGCGAGGGCAATGGAATATTGCAACGAGCAGAATCAAGGAGTGAAGGAAACTGGAGGAAGGACATGACTCAAAGAGTGAAAAAAAAACGAGAACAATTGCCCGGAGTTAATGAGTTGGTGACCGATTCCTGGTTGATTCAATGTCGGGTGCAAATGGAGAGCTTAACAGCTGGCAAAGAGAGAATGACATGTTTAGCACCACCGAAAAGGATGTTACCTCAGAAAGGGAGGTCGAAGAGTGGAGCTCGAGAGGACCCCGAGGAGGCGACACCTAACAAGCGCAGGACGAAAGCTTGGAACAATCGAAAAAGCCCGAAAGACAGAAGCACAGATGAAACGAGTCACCTGTATGCTCCTGGCGTACGTCATTTGAAGGCAATCTAGAGACGCCACTTCTGCCACGCTGGCCGCTTTGTCGACTCCTACTTCTTGCACACCCCGTCTGCCAATTGGGTAGCTCCGACGTGGCCCCGGTCGATGGTCTTGGTTGTGTGGACCGAGCAGGATTGCTGAGAGTAGTGCGGCGAATCAGTGGCTCGTCCTCAGACGAGTAGTCGTCTTCAACAAAACCTGTAGGAAGTGACAACCCAGGCGCAAATAGTTGACTAAGGAGGCGTATCTTCCTTGCCTGTGATTTGTGATCCTTTGGAGACCTGTTCAAAACTTCGACGGCCTTAACTCAAATGAGCCCGACTCATATGATCGATAAGCAAGTATGGGAGGCCGAGCCTTACTCGACTGATGCAGTTTTGGAGGCTTTTCAGAGCTACCCACCCACACTCGACACTTATTGAAAAGTGCAGTCGGATGATCCTCTGATCTTTTGCCTTTCAATCTATGACGTCATGTACCTTCCAAAAGTAATCTGCTATTTGCAAAAGCTTACCGTCAACCCGCGCCTGCTCGTCTGTAGCTGGCGGTCCAGGATTTGACTCCACATTCCCGCGAAGCAGGAGCATGTCTGCCGCAAGAACAAAAAGGGACGCTTGATCAGTTGCTTGCTTAAAGGGCACAACGAGTTCTTCCTACACTCTTGATAAGAATCTGCATTTGTTGGATAGCCTGACCTGACTCAAATCGGAACAAAGTGGCAAGCTTTGAGAATCCGCCGGAATACTGAGGGATGAGCAAACTTAAAAGCGTCCCTCGAGTCACGAAAACCCAGTCCAGCGAGTTGATGCACAGGATACAAAGGGGGGTTGAAAGCAAAGATAAGAAAAGTCAGAGTCCACGTGTCGTCGGTAACAGGTGATCGAACCCACCAATGAGCGCTCTGCTCAGAATGTGCTTTATGCCAACCTCGACACCGGCTGGCATGGACTGCTCATGGTATACTTGATACTCAGCAAAGCACCTCCGCAAGCGTTCACAACCAGCCCACCCTGCAATAAAAAGAGCGTACGCTTCTCACGGAATCCACTGTTTTCACTGGTTGAATAACGGCCATTGTTGCTAAGTACTGCAAGTTCAAGGAACGACTAGAAAGCTTTATTGCAGGCTGCCGCACACACAGTAGCACTCTCTTCCATTTGTACACGGCGTTACCTTGGATCGGACGTGTGAAAACCTTTTCGCTCTGTCAAAAAGCTGTCTCGGATGAACAGTACACATCTTTGCATAGGGCACTCACTGAGAATGTGTCGAGCTGGCGCCAGCGCGTCCTGCACAAGAGCCGTATGCAGCTCTTGGAGCTTCCGAATATGGTTCTGTTGTTCTTGCTTCGCCCCTTCAAGCGCCTCCTTCAGTTGGCACCTTCGCTCTTCCCGGCGCTTGAGCCACTCTGTACGAGATTTATGACCATGTCGGTACTCGATTCAAGCCTCTTGATTTTCGAAACTAGAATACAGATTGTAAGGAGAGGAGTACTGCTTCACGTGGCAGCCCATCAGATGGTGATCTTGGACGTTGGAGGGACGTAGCAGCTCACAATGCCGGGCAGACTTTGGCTACTGCACAGACAAGCCTTTCCCGTATTCCAAGTAACAGCAAAGGGTAAACGTTCGTCAAGCGCAGTCTATGCTTGTAGTGCTTTTCAAAGATAGCCTTCTTCCATTTGCAATGTGAGAATGAAGGTGTAATGGATGACCAAGCAGAATGACCTGCCCCAGAAAGGTCATCTTTGAATGCATGATTCCTATGAGAGAACGAAAGCAGACGACACGAGCAAGCTCAAACTGATCAAAGCTCCCAAACTTTTTAAAAATGCAATAATGTCGAAGAGTTTCTACCTTCCCAGCTCTTGTGAACTGAGAAGTAGCCAGCGGACGCCGCACTCCGCGCTCCAGCAGGGAGTCGATCCTGATGTTCCTCACAGCGCCATTCAGTAGCCCCCCCCTTCTGGCCGCCACGGCGCCCGCAAACCGCTGCAAGCGCGCAGCTGTCGCACTGGATGCCATGGAGATCTGCATACCAGATGATCGAACCAACATGTCAGATCACGGAGCGTCTGCTAGGATAAGCCGCCCCGGTGCAAGTAATCTTAGATAATTGCATTATTGGGTCACTGCTAAGAACACCTGACTTTAAATGACTATCATATCCGCTTTGAAAGCCAGGTCTCCTGCCATGCCCATCAGAGCACAAAAAAGTCAGGCCTGCCCGACCCCTCATCTACCATGCCTACAGTGCTTGCACCTTTGAGCTCAGCCTCAAACACATTGGGTACGTGGCCGTGAGGGCAGCCCTGCGGTTGAAAGGTGCTCGCAGGGGATGTCAAATCCACACTAAGATGGATTTGTTTTGCAGCGAGCGCCAGTCAGTACAGGTTATTAGAGTGTTTCTTTTCTGGATTAGGTCAAGGGCCCTGACTAATAGAGGAATGACACTGAACATATATCATTCTCCAATTTCGACAGTTAAATCAACGTCCTGGGCCATCTCTAAGGACCTCAAAGATGCAGAATATTGTCTGCTGTGACTAAGTAAAACTAGGTAGTTGGTTGCCATGAGCACTGAAGGACAGAAGACTGGCAGCTCTCAAGCACGGCGACATGGTGTACCGCATGAAAAGAGATGGACAACAGGTCTGTGGGCTGACCTTTCCCATGTCCTGTGAGTAGGAGGTCCTTTAGATCTAACAGAGAACATGCAGGGTTTGCAAACTGCCCTTTCAATTCAGACGTGCAGCGGTGGGTCCCTCGGCCATGCTGGACCGAACATCGATCCACTGTGTGCGCTGAGCATCCCCCTGCAGCTTGGCCAGCCGCTTCATCCAACGCTGAGGCAGAACCATTTGCTTCAGCTGTCAGCCGCGTCCTCCTCCTCACAAGTGGAACTGTTGTTGCTCCAAGTCCAGCAGGAGGCTGACTTTCTAGAATCACCATTATGTGATGATCCCAAAGGCAAGAAGGGCAATGCAATATTCAGAGAGCACTCGGGAGGCAATTTTTGCAGGGTCAGAGCTTCATATATATAACACACAGGAGCCTACGTTCCACTTTGATCCTGCAGGATGTCAAGAACCGTCCCAGCTAGAGACCCTAGCTTCCCCCTTTTGAGGCCAGGCCGGTATTTCCCGTTATCCCGTGTCTCCTCAACCCCTGCCAGCTATCTTTGCAGCTCAAAAGGACTAGCAGACACCAAAGGGTTAATGGCGTCCATGTTTTTTACCCTCTTGCTAAGCTCTCTGTGCAATTGCCAGCTTTCATCGTTTCTGCACCTAGTGACCTGGCGCCTCTAAGGTGCTGGCCCCAGTTCAACCGTTTTTGAATTCAAATTTCCGAAAGGACACAGATCGTTCGATCCGAAAGTACTGGCCATACGATCGGATCCGTAAGAAAGCAAATCCGCTGTACTGCAACTGAACACCGCAGTCAAGACCTGCACGGGCACTACGCACCCAGCCGTACGGGTGTTTTGTACAACACCTAGGCCGACTTTCTAGTGCCTCTTTCGCACACTTCGCATGATTCGCATGGTCTGTTCCCGGGCCCATCGCATGCGAAACTTGGACTGTCGCCAGGTAAAGGGCGACATATA
>DF238004.1:0-15679 GCA_000708835.1 Klebsormidium nitens | reverse complement strand
AACACTCAAATCGGAGGGGGCCGAGTGACGCGGTAAATCTGTTCTTTGGATCCGAGCGACTGAGCGGCGCGTAATCTGCCGGGAAAGAAGCGGCTTTCGACCGAGAGTACGGACTGGGCCGGGGGAGAGCGGGGGGTTAGTGGACGGTTAGTGGACCGGGGTTACAATGGTGAGAGGCCATTTTCAAGGACAAGACGCAGGAGGTGAGTTGGCTCTTCGCCGTTCGTAAAGGACTCAGTTCCGTGGTTCAGGCCGAAGGAATACCACCGTCCTTTTTCAGGGCGGAGATTCGTGAGAAATCTTCTGTACTCCTCCTGGGCCCGTGCTCTCGTTGGGTTATAAGCTGTCATGTCATAAGGGAAGCATTCCTTGCTGTTGCACGGACGTGCACGTCCAGCAGTCGCAGACAGAGAGATCTCCGCTGACACCATGTTGCTTTCCGTTCGGGTCATTGATGGGGCAACGCGCAGAAGGTGAGGAGTGCCGGGTAGGCTGAAGAATCTTCAGACGGACGGAGACATCTGAGATAGGATCCGCCGTAGGTGAGGAAATGTATCACAAACGGCCTGGCAGATTGACACACAGATTGAGACGGGACCATGAAAGGACTGAAACAGCTCAAAATGTCTGTTGGACTGGTTGACAGCTGGCGGTAAGATGATTTATGTGTAGGAACTCGGAGCTCGCACGTTATGTGGTACTTGGACGCAACGCTGAGAGTTGCGCACTCGTAGATGTACAATATTGAACAGGCCTTCGTCCTTTCATTGTAGACATTTGAACACGCCTTGTCCGCATGTCAAGGTCATCAAAAGTAAATCCTTGACCCCCTCGAAATGTCCCCCCTTATATTTTTGAGCTGACAGTGCAAGGAGTCGTTACATTACCTGTTTTTAATTCCAGTAATTCGGAAAGTGGATTTTCGGATTCAATAAATAATTGCTTAGTTGCGGTCGGATTCTCAAAGAAATAGCCCGGCAGCCTCATTGACGCAGATATGGGGCAAAAACGCGCTCGGTGAGAGCTACCGAGCAAATTCGGATTCAGGGTCGGATTCATTGAATAAATCGGCAAAACAGGTCGTATTCGATTAAATAAGTACCATTTTGAACGATTCGGATTCATACCGTTCCACTTAGTACGGTATTAAGCGACTTGGACGGGGCTTGGACGGCAGCCGCGGCCGGCCGACCCGCGTGTGCGGCTGTCCGGCGCCACGGCTTCCTGGCAAAGGTTTGGGAATCTGCTTGGTGACGCAACCGCATGTCACGTTCAGTGAACAGATCTGGGATGATGACGGATATCTACGGCGTACAGCCTACAAGTGGACCAAGAAAGCTCAAATCAACGGCCACAAGTGACAAGACGGTAGCTTGCAAGTTGAAGGTCCAAGCTCGCAAAATGCGGGGATCATCCAGGCCTTTCTTCCAGCTTCAAGTTCGAAGCTCCAAGAATGGCACACCTCAGCGGGCAACAGCTTTCAAAAGAGCGCACAAAATCTGAGAGAACAGAACATATCCTGTACCCTGGACGGAAGTATGACAGTCGTACCAGCGACCCAAGAGTTTTCGCAGAAGATGGCGACCGCTGTCAGCATGATGTCAGACGACGAAATCAATGCAGCGCGAGAGACTGAAGAGGACAAGGAGGCGGGGTTTGGGGCTCTGGCATCTGAGAGAGGCATGTTTCCATTGCGCTCTGTCAAGGTGAGTGCGATATTGACCTTGGTCATTCGTAAACTTCTGTCTGCTGGGGGCTTGCTGGGGTTCAGTCTCGAGCTATTCATTTTGCATTTACGTTGAATTCAGAAGGGTAGAGAACATGGTGTGTGTTTCAACACTACATGCAGATCCTTCAGAATGTGTGCACACATCAGTAAAACAAAGACAGCTTTGGAGTCCACATTAATTTCTGATTTTCTTAAGTGCGAGTCATTATGCACCTACTGTCAGCCTATAAGATCTGAGACCCTTTCCTTCACGTTTCAGAGCAGACTATTGCACTTCCAACTCTACAGGATTCAACCGCCTTCACACCACGCTCTGGAATCTGCCCCAAATGCCTCTGTCCCTTCTTATCCCACCCTTGAGTTTGTTCAGAACAAACCTGTTGAAGCCCAGTGTTGTCCACCGGTCTCGAGCTACATCTCTAAATGTTGAAAGGTATCAAGCAAGCCAGGAGCTGTTTTCACCTGTCAAATGGTACACTTTAGTGCGGATGGCCATTCCCCCTCCATTAACAGGAGTGATCGCAAAATTACCTTCACTTGTGCCTCACTTGTGTCCGTGCAGAACCTGTTGAAGCACAGTACTGTCCACCACTCACGAGCTACAGCCTCTCAAAAATGGGAACTCTCAAGCAAGCCGGTGTTCCTCAGCTGTCAAATGGTTGTGTCTCTCAACCATGCGCTAAGACGAGTGATTCAAATTGCAGGTACTCAAGTTACCTACCAGGTGGGATAGCACATTCTCAGAGCTTCCAAGATTCAAATTAGGTCCAGTAACCTAGAACACATTCCGTTGTCCTTTTCAAACACATGTCCTTCTGCAGGTGTTTGCCAAGCTCACAGGACTCTGCAGCCACGTCACACTGGACCAGACCTTCCTGAACGCCTTTGACACTCCCCTGGAGGCGACCTACATTTTCCCGCTCCCTCCGCAAGCGGCGGTGACGTCATTCCGGCTGGAGGTTAAGAACCGGGTTGTGGAGGGAGTTATTAAAGAGAGGGGGGAGGCAAGGCAAGAGTACAGTCAGGCGGTGCAGACTGGCCATAGGGCGGCAATAGCCGAAGAGGAGCGGCAAGGGGTGAGTGCATTCAGAATGTTTTGCTTGTTGCTTTTGCTCTGCTCTTACACCAGAATGTGCTTATTCTAAGAATGCTAGAATACACAGGCTGGCGGACAGCGCAGGTGTGTTCTTGTTCACCAATTGTATGCTTGTATCGAAACTCAGCCTGTGCCGGCAAAGCAAACCTGTGCTTCGGTACAAAGCCTGCGATGCTGGTCATCCTCCTGTGCATGGTTTGCAAAAGACTTATTGAAGAACTGCAGTAAATTCTTTGGCACGGAGTAGAATCAAAGCTTGGCCTATCACAGCCCTCCTACAGAGAGCATTGCCCTTTTGAAGAGAAGGATCCATTTGGCAGAATGGCAGAACACATGTCAAATCAGGATTGAGGTTCACTGGTAGAGAGTATTGCCCTTTTGAAGAGAAGGATCCGTTTGCAGAATGGCAGAACACATGTCACGTCAAAATTGAGGTCACCGCTGCTTGCTCACTAGCTCCGATTGGTTGCATACCAGTTAGGAATCAGCTAGTGAAAGTCCGAGCATCCTTCCGTGATGCTCGATTCATGGACAGTAAGCCCAGTGGGGAGTAGAGCTTAAATGTTGAAATCAAAAGGAGGTAAAACAGAGTCTCACGCGCTCCGCACCAGTACCCAACTTGGTTCTCCTGTTACCCCACGCTCCCTTCCTCCTGTCAAACTACTGTCCAAAAGCTGTTCCACTGGATTCATTCAGTGTACGGCGCAAGCTTCCAAATCCCGCTTGCGATTTAAAAGACATTTTGATCTCTTCTGTTTTTGTCGAGTGGTACTACGCTTCCAAGGCCCCTGTCCCACTGCAAGCCTGCTTCGTACTTTCCTTGATCAACAGCCTGAATTTTTCGTAGCCTTCTCCGACCAGATCGGAACCCCGGTTTTAGACTGTCAACCGAAGCTGACTCACGAGATCGAGCCAGAATAATTCTCCAAGATGTTTTTCACTTCAACCGTCTCGCTGACACCCTTCCTGACCGTCGCGAGATCCCCCCAACCATCTTTGCACCGACAAATCTTCGCTCTCGAGGACCGCAGCTCAACCCTTCTTGATCCTTCTCATCCGGGTTGGCAATATCCGCTCTTTGCGCCAACGACTTTTGTTTGTAAGTCCTAGAGGAGCTTCCTTCACTTCACTCCCTAAGCTCTCAGCCAGTTTTGAATCCAGCTTTCCTGCTCAAACTCTCCTTGTAACCCGCAGGTCTTCTCCATCCGTGTCGGCAACATCGGCTCCGGCGAGATCGCTTCCGTTCGTCTCACAATGGCTGCGCCCCTCCCCTTTGCCGACGGCGAAGCGACATTCCGTTTTCCGCTCCTAGTGGCCCCACGCTACATTCCGGGGGTCGGACTCAGCGGAATGGACGTTGGTGGGGGGGTCGGGAAGGACACAAACGAGACCCCCGACGCGTCGAGGATCACCCCCCCGCAGCGTGTGACACTGCCAGGCTTTCCGGACCCGATTCATCTGGGCATTGAGGTGAGGAGGATGCAGGCGTGGAATTTCATCTCAATCGTAGCCGGTCAACGCAGCACAGAGCGATTTGAGCTGTCGACTTGTCCGGGACTTCCGTCGGCTCTGATGCATAAAGGCGAACTCCTTCTGCATGCTAGGTTCTTGATCTGTGCGCCTTCTTTCTTGAAAGTCCTGCATCAGGCCTAAATGCTCTTTGTTCGTTGAGCTGCCAGGTCACTCTTACTTTCAGCTGTCGGCGATTTTGGGACATCAGTCAAATGGGTCCCTGAATAGAAGCTCTTAGATATTTCTTGGAGCAGCGTCGAACCCTTAGCTTTCTGATCAAATGCTGCCGGGCTCTTCAGATGTACTTTGAACGAGTGACTGCTTCGCAGTTGCAGGCAACCCGTTCGGCGCAACCCTTGGGCGACATTTGCGAGTGGCTCCAGGGAGGATTTACCTCTGCTGCTCCTTGTTGCTGACAAAAAGTTGCCGTCTTTGATAGTTGTTCCACTTCTTGACCAACGAACGGCAGGATTGTCTTCAACCCGTTTTGGTCCTTACACAGATGCTCCAATCAATTGGGGTAAAAGGGATGTGCAGAAAGGCCACGATATTTGATGGACTGAACTTGAAGCAATGGCAGCTGACGTCACTTTCATTGTTTGCAGGTCGAATTTGACGTCACCTCGCTGCCGGTCTCCAACGTCCGCTGCAGCCTGCACACCGTCGAAGTTTCCGACGTCTCCCAAACCGCCACGTCACCCACTCTCGCCATCCGACGGCTCAGATTGGATCCCACCGGGGACTGCCGCCTGAACCGAGACTTCATTCTGCGCTTCAACGTGGTTGACAACAGCGCTCTTGAGAAAGTGACGGCATCGCTTATGATGTCTGACGATGCGGATGACGAATCAGAGGAGGGCACGTGGCACCTGACGCTGGTCGCGCCGCAGGGGGCCGGAAACGCTGGAGGAAAGACCCCCCGAGACGTCGTCTTTGTCGTAGACCGGTCCGGATCGATGGCGGGGTGGAAGATGCTGGCTGCTCGCGATGCGATCGCGAAAATGGTAAGGTTGAGCTATTTTGGTTCTCTTGTCTTCAAAAGACTTTGGTCTTTCAGGTAACATGAACAGAGCGCTCCAAGATTTCTACAAATCAGCTGGCACGTCTCACGACCGTCTTGTCTGTCAAAATCTGGAACGTTCTCTATCTCTCGCGAGAGTCTCATCAGTTGATGGAAGGTCCTCAGGTGACGTAACATGGGTCTCCCAAACCGTTCAGACCCCCTTACAATGATACTCTGTTGGGACGCGTTCAATGCACTTGCTTCCATATCTTCGCTTCCCGCTTTGTTCTTAGGAGAAACCAATTGTTGTGTTAAACCGACTGATCAGTCAGGCTAGCAGTCTGCGTCCGACTAGGAACAGCTGCTTGGGTCCGGAACCTTGCAGCTTCGATTACACTCAACCCAATAAAAAGCTCAGGAACAGTCGTTCAAAATTCATACCCTGACTTCTTCCCAAATGGAAAAAGAAGCTCAAGGCTTTGATTGACATCCGTCTTTTCTCATCTTTTGTCAACAGGTCAATAGATTGTCGGATGAGGACAACTTCACGGTTCTCGCCTTCGACAACAGCATCGAGAGCCCCCTCTTCACCACGGGAACGCCTTCGAGCGATCAGTGGGGTTCCTCGTCTTTCCCTCAAAGGAGCGCCTTCGGTCAACCGGCCTCTACAAGTGCATTCGGCCAAACAAGCATCTTCGGCAAAAGTCCCTGTTTGAATGCATTTGGCGGAACCACCCAAACGAGGGCCTTCGATCAACTGGCTCCTACAGCAGCAACCAGCGGACCGCCCCAAACCAGCCCCTTCGGAAAGACCCCTTCTGCGACCACTTTTGGCGGACCCCCCCAAACAGGCCTCGTTGGCCAGCCCCCCTCTACAACGACGTTCGGCGCACCCCCCCAAACCGGCCTCTTCGGCCAGCCCCCCTCTACAACGACGTTCGGCGCACCCCCCCATACCAGCATCTTCGGTCAACCGCTCCCTCCGACAGCCACCCTCCAGACTAGCCTCTTTGCTCACACCCCCTCTACGAAGGCGTTCGGTGCACCCCCCCACTGTGGCCTCTTCGGTCAGACGAGCGCCACCCCCCCACAAACAAGCCTTTTCGGCGGGACCCCCTTCACGAACGCCCCCATAACCCACCCCCCGCTAAGTCTGTTAAGTCAACTGGTGGTTCATTCTCCCCCGACAAACCCAGGTTCAAACGCCGCGAATTTAGTACCCGCCAGTCAAAACAACCGCCAGAGAGCGGCGACCTTTCTTTCCAACTTGACCGCAAGGGGGGGCACCGAGATGGCCGCGCCGCTGCTCGCGGCCGCGGACGCGCTCCGGGGTTTGGGAGTTTCGGCCGCGCCGGCGGAGGATTCCGGCGGATTTTGGCCGGCGCGCGGGGTGGAGGACGCGCCGGTTAGGGACCGGATTATGGTGCTGGTTACGGACGGTCAGGTCGGGAACGAGGACTGGATCCTGGGACAGCTGGCGCCGAAGCTGCAGGTGAATGGTGTTCATCTCAAAACCCCCTTTTCCGTTGTTCCGTGCTTCCGTCCTTCTGTCTGCTTTGTTATTCTGTTCTATAGCTGCCGGGGATGGAGGAGGAAGGAATGTCACCGGACGTGCCCTTTCTTCCTCCGCTTGGGGCCTTGTTTTCACTCTAACGATTTGCTTGATCAGTATCAATCCAGATTCCGCGGTACTTGGGGGTAGTGTCTTACAGTCACTTTTCGTGAACAAATGAGATGATGATTTTCAATCTCGACTAGCTACGCCTGTAAGCTGGGAGGTCCGCCAGGTCCGCCCATGTTGTGTCAACGCACGGCGCTCAACCTCCCCGTCAGTTCCCTCGAGTTCAACTTGAAGCGTCTCTTGAGTTGACGCAAGTGTCTTTGTGTCTGCTGTTGATTGCCACCATTGTTTTCTGGACGGACGTTTGTCAGATTTGAAGTACCTGAAGGGTCTTGTACAGATAAGAAGAAAAGTTTCATTGCATGCAGTAAGAAAAGTACCTATTTGTCAGATTCAGCTTTTGCTTTTCAAGTCGGTTTTCGATCATTCTGCTCTCAACCGCAACGCATCAGATAGTCAGATGTATCTGCGGTCAATAAAAATAATCTTTCAATTGATGCCATTCCGGTTGAACACCACTGAAACAAAGTTACGTTTTGATGGTGGCTAGGGCTGTGTACGTCAATCCTGATTACGTACGAACTCGTTCAAGTCGATTGTCGTGCAAAGTCCAGATTGCTAGCCAACTCAACTTTTTCCTAGTATATGTTTGCAGGGCGTCCGCATCTTTACCCTGGGCATCGACCAGTCCGTCAACGAGGCCTTCCTCCGTCGCCTCGCCGCCCTTTCCCCGGGGGGCGCTTGCGAGCTCGTCGAAAGCCAGGGCCGCCTCCGATATGCTATGGACCGCATCCACCGGCTTATATGCGCGCCCCTTCTCACGGACGTCCAAATCGACGGACCGCGCGGCCGCGGCGTCGAGCCGCTCGCGCACACTGTGACACCGAGTAGCTTGCCGGGGCTTTTCCCCGGGGTACCGGTCGTGGTTAGTGGACGGTACAGGAAGAGGGGTTACGGGGGTTCGGAGATGGAAACCAGAATTAACGGCGAAGAGGGGCAAACCGGGCAGGTTAGCAAGGGAAGCGGGCAGGTTAGTGGTTCGGTCGACCAAACCGAGGGGGAAACCGGGCAGGTTAACGGCGAAGTCGACTGTTCAGAGAGCGAAACCGGGCAGGTTAGCCGGGGAAGCGGGCAGATTAGCGGTAAACCCGAGAACACGGGGGAAGAGACTGGGCCTGTGGAGGAGTCGATTTACGTAACGGTAACCGGAAAGACAGCGGCCGGGGAAAACGGAACGGAGATTGTGCTTGCGCAACAAACCCTAAACCCCGCCCTGCGTGCACTGTGGGCGCGCGCGCGGATCTGCGACCTGGACGATCAGTTTGCCGTCGCGGCCGCGCCGCGCGCGTCCCAAACCCCAAATCCCGACGAGCTGCGCGCGCGCATCCTGGAAACGTCGCTGCGCTTCCAGGTCCTGAGCCGCTTCACGGCTTTCGTGGCCGTCGATCGGGCGGAGAAAGTCGACGGGGCGCTGACACGTGTCACGCAGCCGGTGGACGCACCGGCCGGGTGGAACTTCGTCAGTCTTAGCCCGAGCTTTTCCCCTCCCCCAGCTAGTTACGGCCCTCCCTCCGCAGGCCTTTTTGGCGCCAGCCAAACCCCCCAAGGCGCTCCGTTTGGTACTTTTTCCGGTCCCTGTTTCGGCCACCCGTCTCCAATCTTTGGTGGCAACCATTCTTCCGGGTTTGGAGCCTCGGTTACCGCTTCGCGCGAAGCGTCAACCGGGTTTTCTAACCCAAGTGCGTTCGGCCCAGCTCGGAAGTCGACCTGGGGCGCAGACTCGGGGGAGCAAAATAGCCCCTTCGGTCAGAAAACCAGCGGAACGTTTGGACAGGGGACCGGATCAGCCTTTGGTCCAACCCCAGCCTTCGGCGGGGGGGGGGCACTCTTTGGCTCCACTGCTGCCGCTACTTGGTCGGGGTCAGCCTTCGGATCTCCGTCTCCGACTTTCGGTTCAGGGACAGTGACGTCAGGCTTCGGTTCAACGACTGCCATTTCCGGTTCGGCCCGGGGGTCATTCTTTGGTGCAACAACACCCGCTTTTGGGTGGGGGAACTCGCACTTTGGTTCAACGGCTGCCAGTTCCGGTTCGGGGAGGTCATTCTTCGCTGCAACGGCGACAGGATCTGTCTTCGGCCCACCGGCAACAACCCCCACTTCTTCAGCCTTTGGCTCGTCAGCTCCCACTCCCAATTTCGGTGCCCCCTCCTCCGCACCTTTCGGAAACCCCAAACTTAGCGGATCCCCCTTTGGCGAACCCTCGCCTTTCACCGTTCTTGGAAACGCGCCTCTCCCCGTTCAAACGTCCGGTTCCGCTTCCGTCCCGGCCTTTGGATCGTCCCCCTTCGGTTCCCCAGCCCCGGGCACTCACAGCGCTTCGACCGGGCAAACCTCCGGCGCCTCACCGACCGGGCCAAACATCTTTGGGGCGTCTACCGGGGACGATTCGGGGGGATCCCCTTTTGGGGGCGGTTTCGGCTTCGGGGGCGGTTCGGGGGGATCCCTCTTTGAGGGCGCTCCACTTCCAAGCGAAGATACAGAGAGCTTTTCTTTCGAGGAGTTACGCGCGGCGGCTTTGGCCGTTAAGTCCGGGGGTTCAGAGGTTGGCGGGGGTTCTGCCGCGGCCGCGGCTTCGGCGCCGCAGGGTTTTGAGGCGCCGGTCGGAACCCTGGCCGACACGGTTGCGGTCTGCCTGCGGACGGTACGTACCCTCGGTACGGGCGGACTTAGCGCAGCTATGGTGGAGACAGTCTATGAGGAGCTTGTCACTCATTTGAAGGAGCTCGTGAGTCGGCTGGATCCTGGGGATCAGAAAAGGGTTCTGAGCGGCGCTCTGTGTAAAGTGGAGGCTTCGGGGCCGGAGAGCAAAGTGGACGAGTTTGTCCTCGCGACCCTGGAGTATGTTCTGAAGCGGATCTAGGGGTTTGAAAGCGCGGGGGTGTTTGCAGGAAACGGAGTAGGAGTGAAGGGCAGCGGAATCACTGTTCGGGATAGGGAAATCTTGTGAGAGCAATGGTAAACGGAGAGCAGTGCAATCGATCGGAGCCAAAGGAGAGGTTTGAAAGGACGGCATTGAGGGGGCATTGAGGTCGCATTGGAAAGGTGCGCGACGATACTCAGCGAAGAAGGGGAAGCTCAATGGGCATCTGCCTTGTGTGGACCTGAAGACGAGTACACGTTAAACAGGGCGGCTTCCTTTGGAAGCGCATGAGGAAGAAATGAGGGAGCGTTTGAACAGGACACTGAGAAGAAGTCTTGAAGGAGCTCGAAAGGAGTAGCCCTAGAGAAGAAAGGCAGATGCAAACTCGATATAGGGAGAGAGGAAACGGATAGAACTTCAAAGAATATACACACACTTCAGTAGAATAATCTCAAGCGCTACAGGTTTGCATGCTATGTAATGAGTGATTTAAGTCTCAACTTTAGTTGCGAAGATCTGCGCTGTTTAGATGTTGTGCCACAGTTGTGGCGTGGCTAGCCAGCGGTACGGTTTGTATCTTGTAAAACAACGTGTGAGTTGAAGCAATTCTGAGTTCAGAGACTAATCTGCGTTGTAATGCATGATTCAATGATCGCGTTGTGCAAGTCGGGTCTCGGGCGAGGTGTCTAGCTGCGGTTGCATAATCTGGCCGCCTGGGCTCATCATCATGCAACGGCGTTCGGTGCGGCTGCACAACTTGTGGTTGCGAGCTAGCCGGCGCTCAGCGGCTTGACTGATTCCGTCTTCTGCAAGATCAATGTCACGATCGACATTATCATGCATAAAACTTGAAGCTGAGGCCTCTGAACTCGGACCCTGCGCATGATGCCAAAACTGGCCGTTGACCATAGGCACGTGAGATACCTCTCTTAGACTAAGTATATAGTAGGCAGGCCGCTGAACTTGTAGTAAGAACGAAGCTAACACTACAAAGCTTGATTCAGATTCCAAAGTATCACCCGCTCCGCACCCGTACCCACCCTAACGACCTTATTACCCTTACCCGTCTCAGCCTTGCTATATCCATATACCTGAATACCTGGCAGTTTACTCTAAAGACCATGCACACGAGCTTTATATAGATTGTCGCTGGGTATGTGAATTAATAAATGAATGAGCTGAGCAGCCAGATCGGTATCGATCAAACAGCGTCTAACTACTCTTACTGCTGTTTTTGATATCATTTATAAATCATGTCACGATCATGCCCCCATGGATTGTTGTTTTGCTTCCCGGGCCTTTGCCTCTAGCAGATCTGGTAGCGCCCAAGCTGGTACAAGATTGTGCACATTCAGTAAACTATCATTCAAATCATTACAGACCCATAATGATGAGAGTTACGACCTACAGGCTACCACTCACCGACGCATGATTGAATATCGAAACTGATCCTCCTTGCCAGTGTGTGTATGCGCGCGGCCGCGGCCGGCGAGCTGATACCTGAGTGCGATTCGGGGTTTGAGACTTGCTGTCAACATCCGATGACCAACGACTCATCTTGTGGGCGGGAATCGCGGCGCAAGGTTCGGGAATCCGAGGTCGACAAAATCCTCCAACCTTGACGAAACCGTCCTACAGCCGTCCGATATTAGAATCGGACAATTTTATATGAGCTGCCGAATTGCTAGTTAACTGTTAGACTGACTCAAAAGCGAGCAGTAAGTGCGCAATGATGGCTCACGCCGCCGCATACGGTACATGGAGTCATATTAAAACGAGACTCCACTTTCACTCAAGACTCGTCAAGAGTACACTTAGAATAGGCGCCCGGGAGACGGGTAGGGTTGGTTTGGTGGTTAGGGTGGGTTCGGGTGCGGAGCTGGTGTTTCTTTTGGTTAGGAGTTGTAGTTTCAGGTTGTTTGCCCGGGTAGCTCGGACCACCACCCGCCACCTATAAATTCGGCCGGGATGCCGGCCGTCCTCAGAACTTGAACTTCTCAAGAGAAGTCCAAGTTCTCTCATGGGGCGCAAGCTTTTGGCACTGCAGAAATGGCTCTTGCCTACCTTATTGGTTGGCCACATCATGCTCTTTGCTGGCGGTGCCAAGCTCAGTCGCCACATAGAGGCCTCAAGAGAGGGCGCCCGTTTTTACAGCTCTCAAAACGAGCTAAAATAGCTCCTATAAGGCAACCGCACCATTCTTGCGCTTACAGGCCTTGTTTTTGGACGTTTTTGAAGCTGGAAAAAGGAGCGCGTCCCAGCGGGGCCTGTTCCAGGCGAACAAGCTTGACACCGCCAGATTTGGTGAAGATTTGATGCTGCAATTGCTTGCGGGAGCGGCCATTTCAGTGTTCAAAATGATGCGCCCCACGGTCGCAGTTTGAATTTCACGATTCAACGACCGTTGGCAAATTATGCGACGTCAGCATTTTAACTTTGCCCGATTATAAACGTGTCCAGCCTGGTTGCCACCTGGCCTCGGGCCTGCTCAACCTGAAAACGCGTCAGAATGCTCTAGCAAGCATGATAGATAAAGCAAAGCATGAACCAGCCGACAAGGGGCCTGACGAGAAGAAGGCGGCCGAAGTCATCTCAGTACCAAAGATCTCACCTGACGAATGGGTGCACCTGTTTGAGACGACTGGATTGTGCCAGGTGAGGGCAAAGGTGCTGCCTTTGAAGCTTAAGTTTGTTATCAGAGTCTGGACAATGTATTTTGGATGCACTTAACATGACCTTTTGCAATGCTTCAAAGCTTGCTGCATTTTACATTATGTCCAAGCCTGCGCAGACAGCTTGAGAGTAAGACTTCACCAGCAGACTCTCACGAATTGGTTCTCAACATGTGACTGGGCGATTGGCCCGCCAGGTTGCAAGTGACGCATGTTGCCTGAACCTGAGGAGCACCAGATGAGCAGAGCCATGATGAGGGTTTTTACCCAGAGTCCTCCATGCTGCAGAAAAGGCCATCCTAGCACAAGGGGTGCTTGGCCTTGAATATAAAGAGCAGCTAGACGGGTATACCTGAATGAGCTTTCTAGTGAAAGGCTGGTTTGAGTTTGGAAAGGGCAATTGCTCCTACCTTCTCCCTAGCAAACAATTTTCACTTGCTACTCTAATGTCTGCTCTGCGTATTGAACTGCAATGCAGGGATGTCACCCAGCTCCGCCATTGTCAATACACTCTCCATAATCTGGGAAATTGCGAACTCTTATCTTTTCCACCAGGTGTTAATTCTCAGATTGGAGAAAGAGTTGGGTAGATAATCTGAAATCTGAAAGGAGGCACTTCCAATAGTGCACTACTATATGACGGTTTGAAGATGGAAGAGGGCAGCCAAGCTTTTCCTGTTTTCATGCAGGCCTATGATCTGGAGTCCGAGCACCCAACCCCAGCTGGAATCCCCCTCTTCATCGTTCAGCGTGGGAGACATGATCAAGAAGGTCGTCCATTCCCTGAGAAGCCAGCGTTTATAGTGGACGACAAAATCCGGAAAGTGGAAGAGGAAACATACACGGAGCGACGAAAGTAAGTCAAAGCTTGATGCTTTGTGCAGACCCGTAACCCTGCAAGAACTTTCTTGTGATGGTGAAGGACCTTTTTTCCTCAGTCATCTACCGATTGGATACCACCATTTGCCAAGTCCATCCCAAAAGGTGTTGAATTGTTTTTCGCAACCTATGCGGAAATTTTCTTGAGCATCTCATGTTTCCTGCTAGTGGCTGCTCTGACCTTTCTTGAGACCATTTCTGACATGTTGCAATAGGCAAGAGTTTGGTTAAATAGTGAGATTTGCTAACCCCCAGCTCTTATTGTTACAAACTCAAGTGTGATATTTTCTTGCATCGCTAGCATTTGAAGATACGGATCTTGTGTCACCCCTCCCATGAGGGGAGTCAGAGTGCTTCTTACAACTTTCTGCTCGGTGACGCGTTTGCAAAAAGGTGTGAGCTTGCTGTTGCTTGATTCAAATGTGAAGCCACAAACTTCGAGACATAAGAGGGCGACTGCCCAATCCTCTAAAGTTACAGCCTTTACAGAAGTAGTGAATTGGTCATTGTGGAGCAAAAGCGCGGACAATTGAAGCAACACAAGGGAGCTGGTCGTGTGCAGGTACCTCGCAGAAAGCGGCTTCTCGTCCGCCGACCTTGCTGTGGTGGTGCCATACGTGCAAGCGTCAGTCCAGTCCTCCAAGTTGGAGAAGGAGCAGTCTGAGCAGGTAAATGCACTGATCACTTTTGAATGACAATGAATGACATCGCTGCCCTGCTTCTATACCCTTACCCTTGACTTTCTTCATAAGGTTCTCAAGCAGAGTTTCCAAGGCCAGCCAAATATTCGAGACTGGCACACATTTTGACCAAACAAAAGAAGAGCATCCTACTTTCCAGCCAATCTGCTTCAGGCTCACACAATTTGATATGACCTTTGCGTGCTTGGAGATGTTGCAAGTTTCTCCTGCGGTGAACACTTAGTACGCCTTCGGAATGTTTATGACTCCGATTGAGCACTGGAAACCCTAGCTACTGCTGGTCTTCTGCAAAGAGCATCTGCTCTTTGCAGAAGAAGCTGGGAGACTCATTCCCTGATACAGCTTCTCAGAAATGCTTCTTGAGTGTAGCATGCCTGCTTATGGTCGAGCATAGTCTACCGGGCAGTCACCAGGGCTTCAAGTTTCACCTCGGGCATGAGATCTATTGTGTGATTAACATGCTGAAGTTTAGACCTCTCCTTTTGCAGGCGTTCAAGACGGTTTATGTGACGACAAGAGAAGAGTATCCTCGCTGCCAACTCAACATCACGGCAAGCGTTCACTCGGGATACCTCGGAATCAACCCGCGCTTCTTAGAGAGGTCCAGGACGTGACCTCCAAGCAGATTGACGAGTACAATAAGCGGAAAGCAAAGGTGAAGCGCTTAAAGCAGGCGGTGCAAGAGGCCTTCTTCAAAACGCCGCTGGAAACGCTATTGAGCAGGTATGAATCTGACGTGGCCCAGGAGATTCTGAATGAGAGATACAAGGAGTACATGGCTTCGCAAAGAAAGTGGAAGGAGCAGACAAAAGCTAGAGAGGCGCAAGAGAAAGCCAATATGGAGGCGCCGCAGAAAAGCAAGGTCACAGGCGATGGGGACAGGGCCGGGCCTTCCCCTCCGCTTCTTGTTCCGTCACGAAAATCTAAAATTCCCGAAGGAAGCGGTCAAGAAAATGAGGCTGAGAGCTTCGCAGAAGGGGCGAACCCTGTCACTGGCAAGGCCGGCGCGACATCCTCTAGCGGTGGCACAACAATTTGGGACGCCGGAGCCGCAAATCACAGTGGTCGGTGCGTAGTAGCGGCTCAGTCAGCACTAAAACGGGAAGGTGCGCTTTCGGAGATGGTTGACCCTGGCCCATCGATGTCAGCCTTGCCCGTTGGCCGCCTCGGGAAAGAAGAGCCAATTTCTGCGGGCGCAGATGATGAGGACAATAAGCATGACATGGAAGAGACAGGTGCAAATCTACCGGATGACGTCAACGCTGTTGTGCCGGAGAATGGAGGCGGGGGAGCGCCGGCAGGCGAGGGCCAAAAGCGGTTTGCTAGGCTACTTTCAGGAGTGCGGTCGTTTTGGGGAAGGTTGGCAAGGCCTCGACCTGCCAACATAAGGGGGGCCCCGGGAGCCGCGGCTGACGTCGTGGACGCAATATCTCCTGTTGTAACGGCACGACTGCGCACCGACTTCTGGCTGCGCGCCAAACTCGCGGCCGCGCATCGTCCGTTATTATACGCTATCGACTTATTGATATATCGAATCTACTACACG
>DF238005.1:0-12701 GCA_000708835.1 Klebsormidium nitens | reverse complement strand
ATTGAGGTACTCATGAGCGTTGAGCCAGCTTGCACCAGCCTGTTGAACGTACCGTACCTGCCTTTCTTCCTCTTTCTCGTCTCTCTCATCTTCAAGCCATATGACCCAAGAACTCGAAACGTCGTGAGGAGAGGAGAAGGGCTGCTTTTTGGCGCCTCGGTGGCGCATCACAATAGGAAAAGCTCATAAAGCTCACCAGCACCGTTAAACGGTTTTTCTCTTCGTTCATCTGCTATAGAAGCTGCGTATGTAGTCAGCTTTGCTAGTTGGAAAAGGTTCAAGAGTTGTGTTATGTATTTTGCTGCTGACAGTGCTGTTGTGCAAAAGCAAAACAGCTGGAGTAAAGTGGAAAGATACAGCAGTTAGACGGCCGGCACGGTGAAGGTTGTCTAGGAAATTCTTCACATGTGCATGGGGCTGCAAATGCTGGCAGAGAGGAAAGTTGCGACCTTTCACTGGACAAAGTAGAATGTATGAGGTAGCTCCTCGCATTGACATACGCTGGGCCGCCCACAATGTTGGTCAATGTTAAAGCTTGCATGCACTGGCAAGTGCGCTCGTATCTCCGGGGAGCACACTCTCAGGAGCTATTGCTGTCCCTAGCGGTGTCAAGCAGATTCGTTGATTGTGATTCTTAACCTAGGGCAATGGCGCGGTTTACGTTCCTTATGTTAGTGGCGCTCTTGCTGGCTGTAGAAGTGTGTGGACAATCGGACCCTAATGAAGGTATGTACTCGATCCTGCTCTTACTTTACCATGACTGTGTAAGACACCAGGTTTGGAGCTGACATTCGTCGCAACCCACCAGATTTTCTAGATTTTATGAAGCGCAGCAGGTTCTATTGAAATGCATGATTGGGGCCAATTTGAGCGGACGAGAGATCTATGGTTTTCGAGTGAAGCTGTTTCCCTAGGCATGTACCCATAATCTAGAAGCTGAACTCAGCAGTCAATTGTCAGTGAGTGGGTGTCTAGAAGTCCAGACTGTTGCCATTTGGCAATTTATTCAGCCCAGCTGTCAACGCATCCCTCGCATTAACAGGGACTCTTGTAGAGACCAGTCCGCAGCTTTTCCATAGTGTCTTTCTCCCTCCTTAGCAGCCTAGTTGGGTTGATTACCAGTAGTAGATTTTCCTGTCACACTGTTCCTGGTCCCCATGTTCAACCCCGTTTGTGCCCAATACTCTCCTGAGGGCTCTCTTCCACACATTGCTTGCATACCTCCGGAAACCTAAGATTGAATGGTGAATTCGCCGTTGATTCATGTCAGTCCATACGTGGATATATGGTCAAATCTCAGGTGATCCATTTCTGAGCATGGCGGCTCAGAGGCAGGATCGAGCATGTTTGCACAGGCTTGCAATTCTAGCTTTGCTTGAATGCGGCGACATTTCAGAACCTTGAAAGCAACTTTGATCTCACCTTCAAAAGTTCTGTCAAAGTCGTTCCAAGCGTCCTGTCTCCAAGCAGCCGCACGGTACTCCCCTGTTCGTTCTCTTTTTACCCGGTCGATTCAGTTATTTGGCACCATCCACACTGGATTTGGACCCCCTTCCCGATGAAAACAAACTCTTTCAGGCCTCGAAACTGGTGACTTTGAACACCTTGTGGTCATTTGCGCCCAGTTGCTCATCCACATCATGCCTCTATCGCAGCGAACGGTCTCATAATCATCAAGCAGTCTTCGGGCGCCCCCCCGGGGTTGATAACTTGGAACGGAACGGATCCATGTGGGTCTGCATGGTTGGGGGTGCAATGCACGCCAGCGAACGGGGACCAGACCCGATACGTCACGGGACTGTAAGTATCGATGCCTGACATTCCTTCTTCTGTTTTGTCTCACTGAATCTACTCCTGTTCAAGGTGTTTGTAAGAGCATGGCTCGCCACAGGGGCGGATATGAATGTTTTAAAGGTATCTCTCTGGAATTATGATAGGTTTGCCAATCCTCCGGTTGCTTTGTATCCTAGCCAAAAGAGCATTGCTCTCGTATCTCTGCATTCATACTGAGCTAGTCCCCGAAACCATCTGGATAAGCCCCATTGATCTTTAGGGTTTATAGCAAGGGTTACGAGCAGTTGCCTGCGAGCAATAACAATGGTCAGGACATTGAGCATTTTGACAGCGCCAGCATTTCCTTGCAAACCTCGCACATAGGCCACGCTTTGAGCACGAGAGTCCCCTTACATGGCAGAAATTTCCAAAGTGGGCATAGCAAACGTGCTTGCAATGTAGATTGGACGGCGCAGACTGTCGCTTCTCAAGACGAGTGGTGCCATTCCAAACTGTAATTGGACAAAGCACGACGTTGGTGCTGCCGTCTGTCATCTTCCTCTGCCCATTTCTAAAGTGTTTGGGGCAACTATTATTTTAACCCCAACACATCTGGTCTCATTCACCATGTCACTCTCACACGTGTGCTCACTGCATCCAGGCAACTCCCGGGCTTTGGGCTTACGGGTACCCTCTCCCCCGCCTTGGGCCAACTGCCAAATCTGCAAATCCTTGACTTGAGCCAAAACGAGCTTGAGGGGGGCATTCCTCGGGAGTTCAGAAACCTGACGCAGCTCGAGGTGAGGACTAATCATTGGAAGCACCCACTTTTCAATTGCAAACCCACAAACTTGCCGTGGCATCAGCGCCCTACAATGTTGCCGCCTCTTAGAGCCCACCAGTGTGTCCGACTTTGATTCTCTTTGTCTCACTCAGTAAAATCATGATAACCCAATTTGTGCAGTTAATGGAACGAGCTTGAAGCTGCTCTGATCTTGTAAAATTATAAATGTAGCTGACTGGAGGGGCCCAATTGCTCCTCGTCAAAAGCCAACCATTTGGTAATCCCTAAGCTTCTTTTCTGGATTGGGCAACTCGGGCAGAATGCCCCCCATGAATCGGAGATAAGGGAAGCCCGTAATTGCTGTCAGGACAGCAGTGTCAGTCGATAATGGCAGACTTGTCCCTACGGAAATTCCACTCTGTCTCATGCTTCGGGCCGCTCAGTCCAGTATCTCACTCCGCCAACGTTTCGCACTTTGCCACCTTTTCCCCCTAATACTTCAAGTACTTCATCCGAGATGCACGTCGTTGGCAGATGGTTTCGCACAACCTACAGTGTTCGCTTGTTCGCACGCTAAGCTAGTACGAGGGTCAACCCCTGGGCTTATCCTTCCCAAGGAAGCCTAGAAATCAGAATAAGTGTAACAGAGACACAAGGATCGGATGACAAATGATCGTGCATTGGCCCCCGCTCCGCAGCAACTGGACCTGCACAGCAATCACTTGGTGGCGACGCTGGACCCATGGATTGGTTTCATGCCGCGTCTAGTTCGAATGGACCTCAGCCAGAACTCCGTGTGGGGGCCCCTGCCGGACTCCCTCTTCCGCCTGCGCTCACTGCAGCAACTGTGAGTCCTCAAAATCTCTCGCAGATTGCTCTCAATGGGTTTGCTGCGTCTACTTCCAAGGTTGCAGGGAAGAGCTCTTGCTGACCTAGGCAGATTCCTTGAGAGGCCCCCTTGGCAAACCTCCTTTTTCGTATGCGCTTGCTAGAGCAACTGTAAGTTGCCGACTTAGTCTGGTTGAGGGTTTCAGCCTTCTTTGATCTCAGGAAAAACGCATTGGCGTCTGGAAACCTGGTTGGCAAGCCAGCTGGGGAGGCTTTTGGCAGAGTCTTTTGGTGGCTGCGCTTGCCATAGCAACTTTGAGATGTTGATCTCAACTCTAGATTTCAAAGAGCTGAGGCTCGACCGAAATAGGTTGCGCCTGAGATTGATAGACCTGCAAGGCGAGACTTTGCAGTGGAGTTGCTGCTTATCTCTGTCTATCTTTTGTGCCCCAACAGCGAAATCTACCCCGTGAAGTCCCTTCTTATGTCATACGCAAGTCTTAAGGCCCTGATCGCCAAGGAGCTGCTCGGACTAAAATTCTTTGGTTCACGTGGGTTTGGACGCCTAATGTGGGAATTATTGGATGAGGGGTATACCTCCTTTCATTTCGAGCCGGTTGACAAAAGTCCGACTCAGCTTCTTCTAGTTTCTATGGGTATCGTTGAGAAAGAAAGTGACCCCGTGGGAAAGGTTATACTTGTAGGAGACCCTTTGCTTCTTCCAGGTTCAGCTCCTGCTTCGGTTTCGGAGTGTTGTTCGCCGGATGATGCGAAGGAAACCGAGTGCAGCCGTTAATAGTAGTTGACAGGTTGGACAGGTAGTCACAGTAATCCAGAATCTGCGTTGATTTTGTTGCTGCTTTCAGTACTTTCAAAGCCGCTACTTGCCTGCGCTTCCCCAATACCGTCGCTGAAATTTCTTCTGGTTCCGACAGCAATCTGGGGGGGTGCATCTTCACGGGGAATCTTCCCGCCACTGTCGTGAACCTGGGAAACCTCCAGCTGCTCAACCTTAGTTCCAACTATCTGAAAGGGTCCATTCCCGCGGAGATTGGCCAGATGACCCAGCTGCAAGCCCTGTAAGCATTCCCAACTGCATCTGGATTAAAGCTTCGTGCTTTCTCGCCGAAAAGTACTGCTTTTCGTTCGAAAAGGCGTCCACTTTTCCTTCGGAAGGCATTGGCTATTGAAAGTGATGGGGCACTTGTCCGACTGGCTTCCGACAGTCCGGTCCAAGGCTCGTTCCCTTTGGAAAAGTGGTTAATAGGGCCCTCACTTTAATCTGTTGAGCAAGACGAAGCAACGGGCTTACAGATGACAATGTCATGTCAAATATGCTGGGGACCATAACCTGGGCACCCGGCCGGGTGACGAATGGAGAGCCTCAACTTATGGCCTCTGGTTGCGTGCTTCTCGTTTCGATTATATTAAAATCTTGAAGTCGCTTTCACCCATCGGGAGCTTGACCCTTCACTGATTTGCTTTCGAGGAACTCCGGCTTCACTCGGAACCTGCTTAAGCAGATTTTGCCTTGGAAGACTTTCAATCTCGAGTCGTAAACCCGAAGCTACGAGAATCTGAGACCCTTGACCCTACGTTGTGCAGGCTACTGCCAAACAACTCGTTTAGTGGCAGCATCCCTCCAGAGCTCGCCAACATCACAAATCTCAATTTCCTGTGAGTGCCCATTCTCTCGTCCCCATCAGTTAGGTCAAGCATTTGGATCCCGGAAGGCGGTGGGCCTTGGTAAGGCATGCATTGCGCTCGTGATAGCAGTACGGTTTGGTAATGGATGAACCGCTGAGTCGAGCTTGCATGAGGGCTCCGATGATCACTGATAGTGTTCTCTGTAATGGAGCGACTCGCCTTGATTGCTGTTAGCAACGCTTGCATGGTCTCTAGTGGAAGGGCTCTTCTCACGACGCACCTTACAAAGCACCAGATTGCACAACCGGTCCTGAAGTGGTTCGCTAACCTTGGGATCTGGCGCAGGTACTTGCAAGGGAACAATCTTTCGGGACCGATACCCACTCAGTTGACCGCAATGCCCAACCTTATTGCAAGGTACGTTCTCCCAGGGTCAAAGCTGGCTGTCGTCAGAGCGAATGTGGCCCTTTCTCCCGCCTGCTTCTTTGGACCACATCTTTCTGGTGCTCAACTTTGGGTAGAGCTTCTACTTTACTCTGCCCGCATTCCCAATAAGCGTTATCCTCGATTGGCGGACATTCGGGTCCTGGGGTGGAAAAGGCCACCCCTTGTTCCAGCAACTCGAGAAATCAGCCCCTGCTGCTTTTGAATGCGCTTTTTTCTGCTCGGTTTCGATAGGCTCTTTGCGTTTCAGCATCTTAGGACAAGATGAGATCCCTAGCAAACGCTTCATCTTCCCCCCCCCCTTTTCCAGGGTGGACGGCAACCCCTTGTGCCAGCAACTTGAGAACCAGCCCTTCTGCGCTGGCAATCCACCCCTCTCCGTTGGCAATCTGAATCCCATGCCCCCCCCTGCTCCCGTAAACGTCACTTCAAGCGTCATCGTTCCGGTTGCCACGTTGAACGGCACTGGCAGTTCCGTCGTCTCGTCACAAACCCCCCAGAACGGAACGTGCGCCCCGGGAAGTACTCAGGGGTGTGTTTGCGCGACGGGGCAGCCTGGCGGGGGGGTGTGCTCAGGGGACGGGACGGCGGTGCTGAACTGCACGTGCGATCCTTCTGGTGAGGGGCTTTGTAATCCTGGGCTTGTAGGGGATCACGTCCAGCAGGTTTCAGAAGTTCCGGCTTTTTGCTCAAGTAGAATGAGTTTACAGGGGGTTGAGCATTCAGGTTTTTTTCATCAAGAGGCGGCTGTTTGTAGGGGTCCGCTGAGCTTTGAAGGTCTCGTAAGGAGCACCGGTACTGAAGCGGACTTGGGGGCCGGGAGTTTGTCGAAGGCTCGTCCTGCCGAAACGCTTCCAGAGCCTACGCTGCAGCAAGTTCAATTTTCGTTCACCTTCCAAATCTCCCTGCAATTTAAAGAGTGCATCAACCTAACATTTCAATTTGAATCAAGTATTCACGGTAGCCCTCGAGAGGATTACCAACGCCAAGCGACGTCGTTCAAATTGCATTTTTCGCCTCCCCCCGACGTTTGTAGCTCGCTAATGCCCAACATGTGTTTCTACAGGCTCTTCCGGCGACAACTGGAGCACCACAGCGACTGTGCTGGTCGCCGTCCTCCCCGCCCTCTTTGTGTTGGCCCTTATCGCGTTGTGCTGCTGTTGCGGGCTCATCTTCTTGCGGCGGCGGAAACGAGGCGAGAGGGAGAAGAACCTGGACCTGTGGAAGGAAGACTTGGAGAGAGGTGGGTCTAGTCGCAAGCATCACGGAAGGAGCAGCAACGATCCTGCAAAGCTCTCTGCCCCTGGGTTGGTAGACTCAGAGCGCATGCAATCTGGTACGCCCTCTGTGTCTGAAGTCTTTTTACCTTGAGGCTTCGCTTTACCGAAGCAAAGGGGAATTTGGAAATTCGTCAGAAGAGGAGAGAAACAGACGTCAAAGATCTCTGATATGGTCACAATAGTCCCTCCGTTCTGCCGTTACTACGAGTACTCAAGGATACCTAACAAAGGTAACCGAAGAGCCTTTGTATGCAAGATTGACCCGCACTGACGCTACCCTAGTTTGAGCGGTCGGAGAGCCTTCCGGTTTTTACCTTCCACAGCCACGTAACTTTCCGTCCGCTTATCACATAACCTGTCCCCTCTTGCCGACTTGTCAGCCGGCATCGAACGCCAAGCTCCTGTTGGTTCCGCCGGGTTTGAGCGCCTTGCCAAAGGACCCAGCACCCAAGTCAGCAGCCGTTCCACCACTCCGGGGGGGGCCTCCACCACGCCTTACCCGACCCCCCCTTCCAGTAACGGCACCCGCCTGCACTCCCCCCTCGGCGAAAACGGCGACTACAAGGACGGTTTCAAGAGTCCGCCCGGCCAGGTGTCAAACCCGCTGTACGACGCTCCGGGGGGGGCGGCAAACCCGCTGTTCACCGAGGGGGGGTTCGGGTCGCTCGATGTGTACGGGGCTGAGGACCCCCCCAAAGTGTTCACGTTTGGGGAGCTGGCGACTGCAACGGAAGGGTTCAATGTGAAGCATTTGATTGGGAGCTCAGGGTTCGGGCGGACGTATCTGTCGGCGATAGGGGGAAAGAGTGTTGTGGTCAAGCGGCTGCACGAACTGCGGGTGAGAGCAACATCGATTATAATGTTCATATTTGCGTCGTATTAATTTTCTGATCAGGTCATGCTCGTTTGCTTTTCTGCTCTAGCTCCCTATTCAGCCGTCGAACTGCTCGCGTCGAGATTCCGAGGAGGATCCAGATATGAACGATTGAAGTCGGCAACGCCTTTGCGCCTTCTACCTTGTTGTAGGATCGAAAAACAATTCTGGTCTCGTGTCTTACAAAATTGGTCATCACTCCTTCAAAAACTTCCCTCGTCTTCTCATCCGGATCTACTCCGTCTTTCCCACGACCATGACGGAGCGTGCTTGTCAGGGTCCCCCCAATGGGCCCTTCTCTTCTGATAAGCTGCACTTTTACTCTTCGGCCCCGTGCGTCCTTGCCCCTGGTTGTGGATCTTTACCCCCCCCGCCTTACCCCTGAAATGAAACTAGCATGCGCGCTGAGTGCCCTTCAAAGACCGCTTCCGGAGCAAGCTGCACCGGTTCTTTCAATCTCAAAGCAATCCAAGCACTGTACCCTCCCCCCCCGAGCATAGATTTAACGGCACCCCCTCCAAAGCAGGACCTGGGCGCGCCACCCCCAAGGACCGTTTCCTGAAGCAAGCTGCACTCATCCGCGTATTCCAACCCCCCCCAAATTGTTCTCCCCCACCTTGATCGAAACAAATCTCACCCCCCCCCGACAAGCAGAACTTGGGCGTGTTCGTCAAAGGTCCCCCTAAGAACCGTTTTGGATTGGGAGGCGCCAACCAACGAGTCCTGAATATTCACCCCCCTCAGATCGTTCTTGCCATCTAGTAGACAAACCGAACTCTTCCCCCCACGAAAAACAGGATTTGGGCGTGCTCGCCAAGGCCCCCCCCAAGGACCGTTTCCCGGAGCAGGCGGCGCTGATGAGCCGGCTGGAGCACCCCCACCTGATCCACCTCGTCGGATACTGCAACCAGGGCAGGGAACGCTGCCTCGTCTTCCCGTACGTACCCAACAAGAGCCTTCAAGAAAGGCTGCACGGTGAGAAGACCTTTCTCGACCCGAGGGTTCCTCTTCTCGACATTCCTGAGTCCGTTTAGTTTAATTGACTCCTGTGCAAACGACGCTTAAGAGCTTCTTGCTGGTTGGATTGCGATGCTTTCTCTCCCAGAATGCTGCCTCGTCTTCCCATACATGCCCAATAACAGCCTCCATGAAAGGCTCCACGGTGAGCGGAAAGACAGTATCCTGCTTCCTAGAGAGCGGTCGTCAAGGGTACCATGCTACTGCGACCTTGCAAATGTCCAGACTCGGAACTCCGCATGCCATGGAGGAACGACGTCCTGCGATCGCTGAGGTGCCTTGCTGAAAGCTTGTAATACCGTTCGCCCGTCATCACCCTTTCTTGCAAGTTGTTTTGGATGATTGGCCCTTGCTCTCTCACTCCTGACACCAGCCATCAACCGTCGACCATTCCTTTCATCTTCGCTCGTTCACAACCCCCAGTAAAAGTCGAGTCTTTTCTCCATTCTTTTTGCTTCCCGAGTAATTAATGCTCATTCTCCCCTGTCTTTTTCCCACAGGCACGACGTCTCCCCGCTTCATCGAGTGGCGTCGCCGGCTGACCATCGCCGCCGAGTCCGCGGGCGCGCTCGCGTGCTTACATCAGCATGGCATCATCCACCGCAACTTTTGCTCCAGCAACGTGCTGCTCGATGAGGACATGGGGGCGGTCGTGTCGGACTTTGGCACCGTTCGGTGGAGCGTCGAGGAAGGGCCGGTTGCCGAGGAAGTGACGTCACTGCTCATCGGGGCAGGCGGGTACATGGCGCCAGAGTGAGTTAGTTACATTTCGGGGTGTAGGACTGGTTTGAGAACGGTTACGAAGCTGAATCAGAAACGTAAGCGACCGGGTTAGGAACGGGCTCATGAATTGATTCGAAAAGGTTGTTCAGAAATCACTTCGAGAAGTGGGTGTGTATTTTCCCCTATCTTATCGATACATTGCTTCCGTGTTTATGCTTCATTTAGGCCGACTTGTTTGCCATTCGTCGTTAGGGGTCTGTTGTCAGGAGTTCTTGTCTTATTCTACTTTCTATTGTCTCTTTACTTTAACTTTTCTTCTCTACCCTAACGGTTTGGTATCGGACCAGTGGATTGCTCCTCCGTGCAACGAACGTGGCACTCTCAAGCTCGGAAAGAGCTGCTGAAACCTCCCTGAATCGTGATTCTTTGGCGGCAGGTACGGCCAAGGCGGCGTCACGGAGAAGGCTGACGTGTACAGTTTCGGGGTGGTGCTGTTGGAGTTGATGACGGGCCGGCCCGCGGTGTCACGTGACGGCGTGGCGCTCGCGCAGTGGGCAGGGGAGCGCATGCAGAGCGACCTCAAAAACGTCGAGGGGATCATCGACCCGCAACTAGAGGTGAGGGCTTCAGGGTATCAATCATCTTTTGGGGTCGGCTTGCATGCAGACGTGAGGCTTTCATGATTTGCGGTGTTTGGAGGTTAACCGAGGGTTTCGAGGTTCTATGCACAGCGCAGCCGGCGAACGCACGCCAGTGGAATCCCCGTCAGGTGAAACTGTTCAAAGACTTGCAAGTCGCGCCTCATTTCTCAAAAGTCAAAAGACGGTTCCCAGCCTCATATTTCGGACATCTCTGCACTCACTACACTCCTCGGACGTCCGCAGGGATCCTGGCCGTCCATCCCCTTCTTTTGGACGGTGGAGCTGGCACAGGCGTGCATCGACCCCTACCCCACGGCCCGGCCCGCGATGGCCGACGTCGAGCGGGCCATCAACTTTGTTCTCCAGGTGGGGAGTGATTGCCTTGCCCGGTTATCGTTCACCGGAGGGCGGAAGAAGCGGGCTTTCTCCTGTTGTCTTCGGTTTGTCGGCACGAGGGTTTCGGAAACTGGCAAGAATCTTACTTGCAGAAAGGTCTTCATATTTTCGAGGAGCGGCTCTTCGATAGAAGCAACTTTTACTTAATCGCATTCCCAAGACCCGTTGCTCGTCAACTGACCAGTAAGCTGCTTCGCCTCCGAACAGCTTCGGAAAGTGTTGCCTCGTCACACACGGTTGACCTAGCTCTGAAGTTCTTGCCGTGCCATCGCGCACCAAATGGTCTCGCCGTTGAATTGTCGCACCACTTCCGTCAGCTCAACGCCCTGACGACGTCGTTTTCGTGGCGCACAGCACGCATCAGAAACGCCCACGACTACGCTCGGCGACAAGAAACCGGGGCACAGCCGGGTCTCAAGTGGAAGCTCTCTGGGCTACACCGGCCGTTACAGCCTCGACAGTGGTGGGCACAACGACAGCGGTGGGCACAATTCGCGGGGGAGCTCTCTGTCGAGTATGCTTGCTGGGGTGGGGCCGGATGACGTTGCCGCCGAAGATAAGAGTGACGCCGCGCGGATAGATAAAGTGCTTGCGTGGAAGTAGGGTTGTGGAGTTGTTTGTTGTTGTTGACGAGGGTTTTTGCACGCGGGTTGGGATGAGCAAAAAGGAATGCAAGATAGGCTCCTAGCGTGGCGATAGGGTTTGCAGTTGTTAGGGTCACGGGTTGGGACGACTCTGGCTTCGCGCGTGTCCGAACAAGTACAAGCAAATCTTGCGAGTGATGAGAGGGCGCTCGGGGTCATGGGCTACATGCAAAGTCCTTTCGAGTTGGCCCAAGAGCGCCCTAGTAGATGTCAACTCACTCTCAAGTGCCCGGGGGTATGTAAAGGAGTCTCGACCCGGGTTGAACACAAAGCGACCTTAAGATGAAGTGGGCTAGAAATGGTCGGGCCTATGGTCCTCTTTCAAACTTCCAACCCTACTAAGCGTAATTGACACAAACATCGCGTGCATAGGTAGAAAGCAGGACAAGACTCACTCGGCCCATGCAAAGGGTTTGTGTGATTGAGTCTGTGAACACGAAGGGTTTGCGTATCTATCAGGGCTGCCTTTCCTCAAGCTTGCGATAGGTTGCAATTGAGTTGCGGTCTAGTAGCGTGTAGGAACTAATATTGGAGGACCCCATTTGCATGACGTGCTTGACTCCATCGTACCTCTAGCTTTGGCCTTTAGAACAGTAGGTGTCTGAGCGTTGCCGCTTGCTGCAATATCTGGGACTGTCAAATCTCAAATCCTTGTAGACGGTCAAACTCTTGTCGGAGGCAGGGTTGTTGCAGGCGATATCTTTTCATGCGAGGTATTGCAAGCTTGAAAGGTTACTGCATAGATCACGGCTTATGTGCAATTGTCCATGCATGCAACAGCTATTGAGCCCTAGCTGTATTCGAATGCATGGTAGCATGATCCCAATTCATGCGTGACTCACAATATAGCATCAAGTTAACTCTATTGCTGAAGTGTGGCCACCACATATGAGTACCGTGACACATTGCATCAGAAATGATCTCACTCTTGGCATGCACCATGCACTTATTGAACTCGTCAGCAGCTGCCATCAAAACTTCCAACAATATAGGATTTAGCTAGGCGATCTCATGCCTTGTATAACGTAATTATCCAATTCAATCGACCTTGCTTACCCTCTCCGTTCATAAATTTCAATCACAGAGACAGCAAGCGAAAGCAAACATGTGGGCGCTGATGAAGCCGAGCAAAACGTTCAAGTAGCGGTGCGCCCATTCCTTGACTCACTAGTATCAGATCTCTGTCAAAGGTATGCAAAAAAATTTGATCCGCCTATCTTGTTGACAATCAAAGGTCACCAATTGGCGCTCCCCTTGATGGATTTGTGAAGCTAAGTTCTTACTCAATCGCATCCAATGATTATCGACGGCGAGTGTCCTAGCTGCCACCTTCGCGGACGGTAGTGGCTGCTGGCCGCTAGTACCGGGCGTCATGCAGGCAGCGGCGGGCGGCAGCCAATCCGTCGTTGTCTTTTATTGAATACCGAATTGGCGACCGTCTGCGATCGGGAGGCCGTTTCCCCGGGTGATGGTCAGCCCGAGGCACCACGGTGGCCGGCCAATCTCCTCAAAGATCTCCCCAAAAGACCGTCGGTTCATGTGGAGGCTAGGCCGGAGCCTAAAATCATAAGAACACTCTGCTAACCAATCACAGAGTCAAAATTGTCAGCTCCATTTAATATCAACCTTCCGATAGGGGTGCGCAACAGA